>JAVXUP010001829.1:0-187890 GCA_033070095.1 Escallonia herrerae | reverse complement strand
AAAGTGTGTGTCTGCGCATGGTGATGCTGCCAAAAGGCAACTCATTTTGAGTTGGGTGCTGATGTGTGTGTGCGTGTGAATTGAGTGCTCTAAGGTGTGTGTGTGTGTGTGTGTGTAATGCTTGAGTGGAACAAAGCAAAAAAAAAGAAAAAAGAAGAAGGGGAGAGGGAGACCCACTGCCTCAAAATGTTTATGGGTTAATGTATGTACACACAGCATGATTGATGGGTTAATGTTTATGTTTAATAAATGTTTATGTCAATATAATCAACCCCAAACATTTTATTTATGCATATCATAGTTCTCTCAACTGATAAGAAAATTTGAGTCAACAAATAACGAAGGAAATTCAAAGCAATTGAGTAGGCTACCGATTTTGGGTGCAAGAATTTCAGCTTAAGAGGTTACGCTGCAAGACCATATCAATAAACACAGAATTACTACGACTTGAGCAGAAAGCAAATATCCACAAACACAAAATTCTTATGTAATAACTGGCAAGCAAATGGAAACTTAGAACTTTCATATAGGCATGCAGGTAGTAAAAACTACTGAAGGAATTGCACATGGATTATAACTTACACAGGCAGAGATTTGATTCAGCTGCAGCTTAAGAAGCACAACTGTCCTATGGCAATATCAATACCACGATTGTAAATGAATTTGCCATCAGCTGCATGTAAATCATGAGTAAATGATGAGAATGACAAAATAAGAAGTGGCGAAGGCCTAGATTTTGTTAAGAATGACCACCTAAACCAACTCTACATGATTATGGCAGCAACTCAACAACTTTGAAGCAGAGTGATGACACATCACAAGTGCAACAATTAAAAAACCGAAATCTGTACTTCTCCAGAACCATGTGGGGGTGGGCGCTGGGAGTGGCATTGTGCCAAGAACTACAAGAAATTGTGCGGTCACTAAACATGTCATTAAATTGGGCGGTCAAAGAAATTAAATAGCATGTTACGTTACCGCTGGAAGTGAAATAACACATGTGTCAGTTTATTTTGCTTTTGGGAATACTGAGAGTTTAATTCTCTTTTCTTCTTCAGTTTGGAGTATTGATAGCTTAAAGTCTGTTCTTTTGGACCTAAGTGTGCTGTTACTGGGAAGAGAATCCAAGGGGTATGTATTTTTGCTACTTACTTTTGATTTTAATGTGGCGGGCAGAGAACATCATTTTAATTCATTAGGTAAGCATGTAGTATGTGTAAAGCATGCAGTCTTTATCTTATGTTTCGCATTGTAGTTTCTTTGTTCTTATGGATATGTTGGATGCATAATGTGTTTTGCTTTACATTCCTTTGTTAGTTGTCTTTAGAATGTCTTATAATTTCAAGACGACATAGTATTTCAGATGGTTGTTACTAGTGCATGTTGGATTAGCTGTCTTACGATTTTAAAAAGCATACTTGTTCGTTTGATAGTTTTTAAAAGCATACTTGTTCATTTGAGAATTAAGATTGTTGAAGGAGGATGAGACCCAATTGGATTGAAATATCGGATACGTGCATTTTGAACAGCTTTTTTCCCATTTGAGCATTGATTATTTTATTTTTAATTTTAAGCTGTTAATTATGCATTGAGCATTTGAGAATTGAGATCTTGATGGAGGATGGGACCCAATTGGATTGAGGCAATCAAATATGTGATTTAGTTGAATGGTGGGTTGAAATTAGGTTAACGCACTTATGAAACATGACATGATGGGTTGAAATTAGGTTAATTGGATTCATCTTTCATAGGATACTTACGTTAATAAGAATCATCTTCCATTGGGTGAAATTCTGGTTCCGCCACCGATTAGTCCTAATCAACACTGACTAGCACTGGTCAACACTGATTAGGCTAATCGACCCTTATTATCACTAATTAACCCTGATTAACACCGAGTAATACTCCGGACACGTGTCCGAGCCCTAATTAGCTCTAAATAGCCCTAATTTACACTAATCAGCGGTGGCTATCCTTAATTAGCACCTACGCAACACCGACACTTTATATGAGTCTAGCTATGGTGTCCAACAGCTACCGATACCTCACCGGCACCTTCGGACGCGTGACTGACACCTCTCTGCGATGTCCCGATCGATGTCGGTGTCGAACACAGTGTACATGTCAGTGCTACCATGATTAGCACTAATTAACACTGATTATGCTTATAATCCCTAATTAGCCCTAATTATCCCTGATTAGGGCTAATTGACAATAATTAGGCTAATCAGCCCCACTTAACACTGATTACACCTAATTAGGGCTGATTAGCACTAGTCAACACTAATTAGGCTAATCAGCCCTAATTATCTCTAATTGACCATGATTAGCAATAATCAGCCCTAATTGGCCCTAATTAACACTGACGGACACTAAATAGCCCTAATTAGCAGTAATCAGCTCTAATTAACACTAATAGCCCTAATTAGGACTAATTTGCACTGATTAGCCCTAAATAACACTAATGGACACTAAATAACCCTAATTAGCACTAATCAGCCCTACTTAACCCTAATCAACACTGTCTGACACTTAGAACCCCTAATTAGGCATAATTAGCACTACTCAGCCCTAATGAGCTCTAAATAGCCCTAATTTGCACTGATTATCCCTAATTAGCACCTACGCAGCACCAACACTTTATATGAGTCTAGGTATGGTGTCCGATAACTACCGACACCTCACCGGCACCTTCGGACACGTGTCCGACACCTCTCTGCGATGTCTCGGTCGATGTCGGTGTTGGACACAGTGTACGTGTCAATGCTACCAAGATTAGCACTAATCAACACTGATTAACACTCACTTGTATGTGACTACTCAATATATTTTTTTCAAATTGAAGGTTAATTTTGAACTCGACTTGTATAGGTTTAACATGCAGTGAGAGATATATATCATGTCAGTGGATAGAAGTTGGATGCGAAGGAGGATTGCTCCAAGTGGGATTGGGGTATCAGAAGAGTTTAGATAGGGAGTGAACGGGTTTATTCTATTTGCTTTGAATCAACGAGAGTTTGTGGATGACGGCACGATTAAATGTCTGTGCAATGGTTGTCAGCTGTTAAGTTGGAAAACCCCCGACAATGTAACTTTTGATTTGTTCCGTAGAGGTTTTATGAGTAACTATACGAATTGGACTCAGCACGGGGAACCAATTCTGAGGGTACCCACTGAGGTCACCGCTGAGTTCAGACAGTACAGTCCTAGAGATCCAAGATTTTTCCAATATCAACATATGGTAATGGAAGCTGGGCCTAGTGGCATTAATTGGGATAACTATTTTAATGATGGTAACCCTAATGTGGAAGAAGAGCCAAACCCGAGCGCACAGAAATTTTATAAATTGTTACAAGACTCTGAGGAGCCAATATGGAATGGAAGTACAAAGCACACCGAGTTATCTGCAGTGACAATGATGCTACACTTAAAGTCTGAGCATGGTTTAAGTGATAGGGGTTTTGATGCTTTTTTGAAGCTTAATAAAGAAATGTTGCCAGAGGACGAGAAGTTGCCTGACACGTACTATAGTGCTAAGAAAATGATGATGAAACTTGGTTTGGGGTACCAGAAGATAGATGCTTGCAATAATGATTGTCTTATTTTGGAAGGAGAACAGTGACTTGAACGAGTGTCCGGTTTGTGGACACGCAAGATATAAACCAACCAGTGGGAATAAAAGAAAGATAGCATGGAAGATATTGCGGTACTTTCCGCTGACACCAAGGCTTCAAAGGTTGTACTACTCTTCTAAAACGGCAGAGCACATGAGATGGCATAGCCACGTTCGCAGTAAAGTTCCCGATTTATTAAGACACCCTGCCGATGGAGAGGCATGGAAGGAATTTGATTATCGATACCCATCTTTTGCTGCAGAAGTTCAAAATGTGCGACTTGGACTCGCTACCGATGGGTTTAATCCTTTTGGGCACTCTTGCACACCCTACACTATGTGGCCTGTGATCATTGTCCCGTATAACCTTCCTTCGGACATGTGTATGAAGAAACAATTCATGTTTTTATCATTACTCATTCCTGGACCTACGAGCCCAGGTAGAAATATAGACGTGTACTTGCGGCCGTTGATCGATGAGTTAAAAAATCTGTGGGAAGTGGGAGCCCCAACATTTGATGCATCTCTTAAATAGAACTTCAACTTGAGGGCAGCAGTCATGTGGACTATTAATGACTTCCCTGCATACGGTATGTTGTGTGGGTGGAGTACACACGGTAGGTTGGCATGTCCTTATTGTATGGAAATGAGTAAGGCTTTCACCTTAAAGCATGGGGGAAAGGCTTCCTTTTGGGGGTGTCACAGACAATTCTTACCGCCTAATCACCCATTTCGAAGGCAAAAAGATAAGTTTGATAAAACTGTGGAGCGTCGCCTTGAAACACGTGACAGATTGTCTGGCGAGGAAGTGTACATGTGCGTAAAGGACCTTGACATGGATGCGGTACCATTTGGAAAGTGTGGTGCTAGTCTAAAACTTCCTGGCTTTGGAAAAAAACACAACTGGAAGAAAATGTGCATCTTTTGGGAGCTACCTTATTGGCCGACCCTTCTTCTACGCAACAATCTTGATGTTATGCACATTGAGAAAAATGTTTTCAAAAATGTGTTTAATACAGTCATGAATGTCAAGGGCAAATCAAAGGATCACTTAAAAGCACGTAGAGATATGCAGGTGATGGGTATACGACGTGAATTGCATCCACGATTGGTTAATGGTAAGCTGGTTTTGCCCAAAGCAGTATATACATTGGATAAAAAGCAGATACAACAGGTGTGCGAGTGGGTTAAACTGTTGAAGCTGCCAGATGGCTATGCATCTAATATATCACGCTGTTGCAACCTTGCAGATTGTCGATTTTATGGTCTAAAGAGTCACGATTGTCATGTATTCATGGAAAGATTTATACCAATTGTCTTTCGTGACCTCTTGCCGAAACCAGTAAATGAAGCATTGACTGAACTTAGTCATTTCTTCAGGGATTTGTGCTCAAAGGTGCTCCGAGAGAGTGATATTAAGATTCTTGAGAAAAACATTGTTGAGACAGTGTGCAAGTTAGAGAAAATCTTTCCCCCGTCCTTCTTTGACTCGATGGAGCATTTGACCATTCACTTAGTATATGAGGCTAGAGTGGGCGGACCTGCGCAGTATCAATGGATGTATCCATTTGAGAGGTGATGTCGCCCATCCATCTTTAAATTGTATTTCATACTTTCACACATGCGTTGATTACTGAAATCAATCCTTATTTCTTACATAGGTATATGTTTGACCTTAAGAAAAAGGTGCGAAACAAAGCCCGGGTTGAAGGTTCAATTGCAGAGGCTTACATCCTTGAGGAGCTTACCAACTTCTGTTCCCTTTACTTTGAGACTGATGTTGATACAAAGATGAATCGACTTGGTCGCAATGACAATAGTGTCGACACAGAATTCGATGAGCGTCTTTCCATATTCAAGCATCTTGGTCGTGCACTTGGAGCAAGCAGTGGTCGATATCTATCCGAGGAGGAGTACATTGCCAGCATTGTACGCTCTCATGAATTGCAATGAAGTTGCAGCATTCATAGTGTAAGTAGTTGCGTACATATCTTCCTTCTCATAGTATTTACTAACATAATATAATGACGATGCCGTATAACATGTTGTGAATACGATGAGGAAGTGTTATTAGCAAACCCTGGGATATCAGATGGATAACTTGAAAAAATGCAAAACAACGCGTTCCCTGAGTGGATCCGACAGCGCGTAAGTTCTAAAACCTACTTTTTATTTCTAATATAGCCCGCATGTAATAAGCTAATACTCTGTGCAAATTGTTTGCTGTTGTAGACCGTCCGTGATGGAGTTGATATCTGTCTCAAGTTGCTTGCTGCTGGCCCAAGCAGACTAGTATCGTGTCATGAAGGGTACATTGTCAACGGGTTTAGGTTTAACACGAAGGAAGTTGACCTTACTAAACAAACCCAAAACAGTGGAGTTTTGATCAAAGGTGACTGTTATAATGATAGTGAACGTGATTTTTATGGGCAGTTGGAGGAGGTTGTTGAACTAGACTATTATGGTAGCGGTAATTGACTGGTAATGTTCAGGTGCAAATGGTTTGACATTACAGCTGGTATTCGAGTTAGTCGACATGGGATTGTAGACGTTAATATGAGGTCAAGGCTCAGATCCTACGAACCATTTGTATTTGCAGCTCAGGCAACGTAGGTCTTCTATGCAAATGGTGTGACAAGGAAGGATCCAAATTGGCATACTGTTATCAAGACCAAAAGAGGCTTTGTTGATGATGATGTGTTCGTTGAGATATACCAAGAGGATGATGCTCCCATAGTGATACCACTTCAAGAGAATAACAATGTTGTTGATGAGCCTCTTTGCGATTTAGGCCATGCTGGAGAAGAGGTCGATGCCGAAGCCATCCGTGATGATGATGGTGATGACGAGGACGATGACGACGATACTGAGGAAGACATTAATGACGAAGAAGAAGACGATGAAGATGAAGGGGACGAAGATGACGACGAGGAGGAAGACGTTCTGTTGTCTATTAGTGATAGTGATTGACTGTTTGGAGTAAAAAAATTCTTGTCAATGTACTTTTAGACATGCCTGTTTATTATTTAAATTGAATTAGTTATTAATTGATGGTGGTTGACTATTTAATTTGGGTTGTCTTTTATAGTCGGCAGTGCCACATTGTTAGCATACTTAGTTCTGCACTTAAGTTTTTTATTATTCGGGCGAACTACATTGTATATATGCCAAGATCTAGTGCACCCCGAGGTCGTGGAGGTGGCCGTCGCAGAGCTGCTTCGGCACAGTCAGCCCCCCTCCCTAGGATTGGTGATGCGACTACTACTGAGTAGCCGTCATCGTCATCAGTTGCTTCAAAACATGGTGAGACGATATTAGTTTTGTGTCGGATTGAAAGCAATTACTTGCAATATATATAAATATAAATATAATAATTTCCTTTTTTCATCATCTGCAGCGTCTAGTTCATCTGTACCGCGAGGTATCACCTACAGAATACCTCTTCCAGCCACCCCGGAGCAGAGGGTTACTGCTCATGTCCGAAGCAATTGATGTATCTCTCTGTGATTTCTTGTAATTAGTTTTGTTGAGGATTGTGTTAGGACCAAGATCGGTCCTATTATCAAGGCTCACCTCCCACAGCCTTATGCAACGTGGGGGTCGTGGACAAAATCAGACAAAGAGCTTGTTTGGGGGAAGTTTTTGGTAAGGAGCGTAGTATTTTTATGTGCTTTACTTTTGCGGTTTTAGAAGTACATTATCGCTGAATTTTTCTTGCTAATTGTGTTTTTCAATTGTGTTGAATTATGTTCAGGACTATTTCAAATTTGAGTCGGACGGAGAGCGAGAACTCGGGAGGCAGGCGTGGGAGTGGCATTGTGCCGAGAACTATAAGAAATAGATGCTGAATGCGAGGAGGTGGGTGCTAGCTCGGGCGGGTACGATAAATATATCTATGACCAGAGACCACAATCCTAAGTACTTCTCTAGAACCATGTGGAGGTAGCTGGTGTCGCATTAGAGTACTCCAGACTGGGTGAAGCTGAGTGAGTGAGGCACGGAGATGACTCGTAGCGAGAAGAAGATGAAGCACAGTGCTGGTTCCCGTCCATTTACCGTGCACGAGCTGAAGTTGATGGAGGAGGACCCTGACAGGAGGCCCCACGAGGCTCCACCATTTTGAGCGCACACACCAGAATAGTGATGGGAAGTGGGTGTTTGAAAGCGCCGAGCAGTTTGCGGTGAGCACATAACTCATGTATTACTTTTGTATTCCTATTGCATTTTTTGCGATTATGGCCAATATAATTTCTCTAACATTTTTGTTGTTTTCTTATACAGAGTTTATTTAAAGAGAGAGTTCAGGCTAACTCCCAGCCAGACGGTAGCCAGACAGTGGACGAGTTCTCGTTGTGGTCAGACACTACTGGGGGTCCTAGGAAGGACCGTATACTCGGCCACCCTCGTCAGTCCGCATGAGCGTTGCTAGCCGGCATATCTCAATCGACAGGCGAGACCAGTTGTATCGGTTCTCAGGCAAAAGCGGTAGCTATGATATTGGTAGAGTGCTTCAACACAATGTTTGATGCGCGCATGCGGATGCTGCTGGGTGACGGTTATGTAATTATGAAGGACCCCAAACTACATGTAATACAATTTTTTTCAATTACTTACATATTTTGTGTTCTATATGTGATCTTGATTTGATATACGATGTTGAATCATTTGTATGGCTTCGTGCAAGGCGATACCGATGATCCTAGTGCCAGTGACTCCCGGGGCGGTGAAGATGTTGTTGGATCGAACGTGCCATCGAGGAATGAAGAAGATGATGACGGGGCTGGTTGTTCTGCCGACGAGTGATTTAGATAGGGGTTTGGTTTGATTTATGCAATGAATGTTATGCTCTTGTTTTGAATTGATCGTCGGTACTTAACTGTATGAATTCTATTATTTTAAGGCATATGTTAACATTTATTTATACTTTGATGAATGCGAGCAGCTGTTTGAATGAATGCGGGACAGGGGGTTAAAACAGTTTTGAATGAATGCATTGAAAGCTTTCAATGCTTTCAACGCATTCATTCAAAATCGTTTCAACCGAGGTTAAATCGGTTTTTGGATTGATTGGATTGGATGTGAATTGATATTAGTTCTGCGACAGGTTTTGGACATGTTATTTGACCTGCAAATTTTTTTTTTGCAAAGCCAGGTTTTGCGACCGCGATATACGGTCGCTAAATAAAATAAAGCGGTCGCTAATTTTAATATTTAAAAAAAATTAAATTATTTAGCAACCGACATTTGCGGTCGCTAACTTAAATAAGTGCGGTCGCTAAATATTTTTATTATTTTTTTTAAAAAAATAATAAAAATATTTTAATTATTTAGCGACCACCAGTTGCGGTCGCTAAATATATAATATAATTTAATAAAAAAATATTAAAAAAATTAAATTAAAAAATATTTAGCGACCGCCTTATGCCGTCGCTAAATATAGTCAACGCGGTCGCTAAATTTAGCGACCGAATTTTAAATGCGGTCGCTAAAATTTAGCGACCTGAGCTATAGCGACCGTTTTAGCGACCGCCCTAATACGGTCGCTAAAACCCTTTAGCGACCGCGTTGCCACCTTTAGCGACCGCCAGGCGCAGTCGCTAAAGACACTGTTTCTTGTAGTGACGAGTCACGTTACTTGTGCGAACACGGATTTGGGATTTGTAAACATTTGCAACTTTTTGAGAAATTTGGAAACAAAATTAAAGAAAAAAAAAGAAATTGGTGTCCAAATGCATGACACAAAAAATTACAAAAAAAAAAAAAAGAAGAAGAAGAAAAACAATCTAGCGGTGATTCATCTGCTTATTTTTCACTCTATGCATGCTATTCTTCTAACATATTTGCAACAGTGTTCCTTCATTTTTAAATTGAATTTTATATATATATATATATATATATATATATATATATATATTTTTTTTTCAGTTTTACGGGAAGCTACCCATACGGGTAGCTATCAAATAATTTACAGAAGAATGTTTCATTCATCATAGAAAGCTCTACAGACTTCTGTACGCGTTCATTTAATATATTTCTGGCTTTGCCTTTTATATTCACCTGTACAATGGGCGCGGTATCGCCTTTCCTAGCAGCATTCATGGTCCCAACCTACCCACCCACCCCCCAACTAGTTATTGCTAATAATAAGAACAGTACAAAAGCCATTATTCGTGTGGAGGGTATGAACCGGATAATTAAAGGCGCATTAAGCCGGTTGAATTGACCCGTGACAGAGGGAAATGAACCGAGGTGTCAATGTGGGCACCGGCCACATTTACATCTTACTTGTGGCGCATGTTGTAGATAACATATGCTAAATGCAGATATCGTGCTTCTGCCATCTTTGATTACGTGCATTATTTGAGATTTTGAGCAGTTAAAGTGGTTACATAGAGTTGACTTGGTGATCAAAAGAGTTGCTTCCTTCGTTAACTTCCTGCATTAAAGCATCGGATCTTAAGATCAACTGTACCATAGTGGACATATAAAAATTTCAATTAAGCACGAGTTTGCCTGATAATACTCATTATCATTCAAATAAAAGAAGCATCTAAGAAAAATGATACGATACATGAGTATTTATATTAAGTTCTTGTACAACTTTATTATACAATGGGCTCTAGGTACTAAATGAAAATTTTCTCGAGATCTTTGGACAGTTGACTAAAGATCTTTGGGTGACGTTTATTTATGAATAGCCCTTTTAAATCCTTCGCGCAGAGAGTGGAGTGTTAATATGATTATGTACTATGACATTTAGCAAACTCCTCAGACCAAACCCAAATTCAAATCTTAATATGATTATGTACTAAATAGACACACATTTAAGTTTTGAATTTGTCCCTAAGTTATACACACATTCAGGTTTCAATTTGACCATAACCACAGTTAACCCTGATCTTAGAGATTGATCGCTCATCAAAACAAAAATTTCGCAAGTGCTTCCTTGTGTCCTGTGTACGGAAGTGAAAGTTTAAAACATGTCAGTATTTCTTCCTTTATAACTGACTTTATTTTTGCATTTGTATGTGATTATAATGGGAACCACTTAAGCATCAATTTACGGTCAAAAAGTAGGGCACATGATAGTCATGGACCACACGCAAAGATTAAAAATTTTCAATTTGTCAAGCAAAAGTATATAAGCATTGATTATACTCTGCGAACACTTAGATATTAAATACTTCTTTCCTCTCATATAATTCGATTAATTTTTTTTTTGATCGTCCTAAAAAAATTGCTCATTTCTAAATTAAGAATATTTTTTTAACTTTTTCTATTCTATTTTTCTTTCTACATTTAAATCTCCATCAATTAATTTTCTCTCTCCTGTCCCACTTTATTTAAGTTTTTTTATTCATTTTTCTCTTCTCATTTAACACACAATATATCACTTAAATTCTTAATATGCATGCAACCAAAAATTAATTAAATTATGTGGGGACAAAGAAAGTAGATCATCTGAAATTGTTTAGAGGTGCTTTTTGCATTTGGTAACAAACTGCAATTAATGTGGTGTTCTCTTCAACATCTTGTCTTGAGCACCTTTTTGCCAATTTTGGCATTTCATTGAGTTTATATAATTTACTTGTACCATTTTTGGTGCAAGCTTCGGTCAATTGAAGTGATGACTACAGAAATTTTTTTCCAATGCAAATCTTCTAACAAGATTTGAATAGACGCCACCAAAAACTGAATTACATTGTCCCAGCATTCCTAACATGATTTTCTTGATTTCATGCAAACTGTCAATAGACTTATTAGTACTCATTACTAGTAATAAGTACCAATAAGTCAAATGACATAAAGAAATTGGAGGTCTCTATCGATCGAGGGCAAAAGAGCAGGTGTTCGCATAATGTCTAAATGAAAGAAGAAGATAAAGACTTGAAATCAAGTCATTTGTTTGAGTTGTGTGTTGATTGTGATGTTCTTTGTTCCTTCTTTGACCTAGTATTTATAGTCTTGACTTGTAGAAAATAACTACCACTACAAGAAAAATCACCAATTTAAAAAAAAAATACTGAATAACTAACTACACTTATTTTTTATCAATAGAAGCACATTTTCAGAAGTTAATAACTTCCTGATTCGAATCCTTCATTATTTCCTTTTGACAAATATTAATAAAAGTTAATATAATTTAGTGACATTTAATTAAAAACATGTCATTAATAAAATAAAACTTATTTGTTGGTGCAAAACAGGTGCACATTTTTTTAAACAACACGAACATTAAAGAATCAAACATTTGCTTCAGGATATCCCACGTAAACGAATTGATTTGCAGATTTGAATATCCATTTACAACCTTTGCTTTCGACCACCGAATCAATTGTTCTCAACAAGGCACATTTTAAGCTACACTTATGCCTTTTTTGGTGCTCAATGTTTTCAAGAGTAAGGGTCGTTTAATTTGAAGGTGCTAAAAGTAATGTTGAAGTGCGTAACTTTAAGAATGGGCAGGTAAAAAAATGTGGCTAAAAGTAGTATTTATTACAAAGAATTAAAAGAACTCCTATTAACCAGATAAACCACAAGGACTCTAGCGCACAAAGGGATGGTGAAGATCATCCTATCCACATCAATGATCATCTGCCTTTCTCTTCTTTCACCTCCACTAATAAAGGAGAAGGAAGATAGATAGTGCCATTTTGGTTGTTGCGCATTAAACCGCTTCATCAATGGTGCGCTCCTAAATCGTTTGATTTATTTGTTTTGCTCTGATAGAATCACTATTCAACTTCTTTTTAGGTTTCTCGATCTTTTACGATTCAGTGAAACAGTTGCTTGATTGCGTAAAGGATTAAATATTTGAGAAAATGTAGGGATTTTTATCAGAATATGTGCAAGAACACGAGTAGAGATTCGGAGCTTGAGTTCGGCTCATGTAGTTACACAAGTTGAACAAGCCATGCCTGAATTTTTAGGTCATAAACTCGACCCAAGTTCGAACAATTTGTTTTTCTTCTTAACAAACTCGAGCTGAGTTTGAACGACACTAAATCTTATGCTAACCAAGTTCGAGCACACCTGTATTCGATTTGAACTTTGTTTGTATACAATCCCAATCCCAGGACCGTGCTCACCAAAATTCTGGTCGACTCAACCACTTCTGACCTTCCGATGAGCCCCTTGATCACAACCACATATTTTACCCACAAGTAGATTATTCAACCACGCCACCAAATCTAATGCTAACCAATTCAAGCACACATGTATTCGATTTGAACTCTGTTTGTATACAATCCCAATCCCAGGACCGTGCTCACTGAAATTCTGGTCGACTCAACCACGTCCGACCTTTCGATGAGCCCCTTGATCACAACCACGTATTTCACCGACTAGTAGATTATTCAACCACGCCTTTTCTTTTTTTCTTTCAAAAGGTTGAGAGAGTAACACTAAGCTCTCAAGGAAGCCAATCAAAATCCCATTTAACCAAATGGGCTTTGTCATCCATATGGGCTTAGCATCCAAATGGGCAATAACATTATGTAGGACCATCATTCATAAAGGACGAAATGAAAGTTCCCACTCCTGACTATTGAGAGATTTACTTTACACAACATTAATAATCAAGGAACCCTTAATCGGCATAATTTAGTTCCACGCTCTTCCTCTGAAGTAGCGTTTCCACCATCTTTCTTCCTCGAAGGATTCCCTCTGAGCAGCAAGTGCTCATAGCCTCCGCCGTCCTTTGTGAGTTATATCACCACAATCTCTTCTAAGGTTATCCCCTGTGCATTAGCTATTTACATCCACCTACCACCATCCATCACCAAAGCTTTCAATACTCCACAAACATCCCCAAACCTCATTATGACACACCTGCAAAACCCACCTGATTTGGACACTCTTATTACCAAAACCAAACATCTCAATTGTGACGAACCCATTGAACATAAGGAAGATGCAATCAATGCCAATCGTGAATATTCCCTTATGCTTCTAGCCAAACTCATCAGCACCAAAAAACCAAACACCAAGATTGTCCAAAATATCCTAGCAAAGGTATGGAATCCAACAAAAGGAATGAAAGCTCAAACCTTGGATGAGAATACCTTATGCATTGCTTTAAACCATGAATGGGATTGATCACGAATTTTAGACTCTAGACCTTGGTCCGTTATGAGCTCACATCTGGTAGTTCGGGACTGGCCTTTGAATCTGTCAATCAAGGAAAACGAATTTAACATATCCCCTTTCTGGATTTAGATATGTGGCCTCCCTCCAAATCAAATGACGAAGGCTAACGCTGAAAAAATTATAGGGAAGATACGAAACCTCAAGGAAATCGATTTCACCTCCAACGGTAAAATCTCTTGGTTCAAATACTTGTGAATTAGATTTGAAATCGACATCCCCAAGCCCCTTCAAACAGGTTTCAACAAAAGTTGAAACACCCAAACACTACAAGAAACAGTGCCTTTAGCGACCGCCAGACTCGGTCGCTAAAGGTGTCAATGCGGTCGCTAAAGCGTTTTAGCGACCGCGTCAAAGCGATCGCTAAAACAGTCGCTATAGGCCAGGTCGCTCAATTTTAGCGACCCTTATAAAATTCGGTCGCTAATTTAGCGACCGCGTTGACTACATTTAGTGACCGCATACCGCGGTCGCTAAATATTTTTTATTTAAAATTTTTCTATTTTTAAATTTTTTTATTATATTATATTATATCTTTAGCGACCAAAAATTATGGTCGCTAAATATTTTAAAATATTATTTTATTTTTTAAATATTCAAATTAGCGACCGACCGCTTATAGTTAACGACCGCACATCGCGGACACAAAACCTAACTTTGCAAAAAAAAAATTTGCAGGTCAAATAATTTGTCCAAAACCTATCGCAGAACTAATATCAATTTACAAGCAATTCACATCCAATCCAATCGATCCAAAAATCGATTTAACCTCGGTTTAAACGATTTTGAATGAATGCTTTGAAAGCTTTCAACGCATTCATTCAAAACCGTTTCAACCCCCTGTCCCGCATTCATTCAAACAGCTTGTCGCATTCATCAAAGTATAGATAAATGTTAACATATGCATTAAAATAATAGAATTCATACAGTTAAGTACCGATGATGAATTCAAAACGATAAAATAACATTCATTGCATAAATCTAACCAATGTCCTATCTAAATCACTCATCGCCAGGATGACCACCCCCGTCATCATCTTCTTCATTCCTCGATGAAGAATGCATGTTTGATCCAACAACATCTTCATCTCTCTGGGGGTCACCGGCACTAGGATCATCGGTATCGCCCTGCACAAAGCCATACAAATGATTCAACATCATATATCAAAACAAGATCACATATAGAGCACAAAATACATAAGTACTTGAGAAAATTTGTATTACATGTAGTTTGGGCCCCTTTATAATTACATAACCATCATCGAGCATCATCCGCATCCGCGCATCAAACATTACGTTGAAGCACTCTTCCTCCGTCGCAGCCGGCGCATCTGCCCGAGGACCGGTACAACTGGTCTCGCCTGACGATTGAGGTCTACCGGCTAGCAACGCTCGTGCGGACTGATGAGGGTGGCCGAGTATACGGTTCTTCCTAGGACCCCCCGTAGTGTCTGACCACAACGAGAACTCGTCCACTGCCTGGCTACCGTCTGGTTGGAGTTGGCCTGAAGTCTCTCTCTAAATAAACTCTGTATAAGAAAACAACAAAATGTTAGAGAAATTTTATTGGCCGCAATCGCAAAACTAAAATAATAGGAATACAAAAGTAATACATGAGTTACGTGCTCACCGCAAACTGCTCGGCGCTCTCAGACACCCACTTCCCATCACTATTCTGGTGTGTGTGCTCAAAATGGCGGAGCCGCGTAGGGGGTCTCCTGTCAGGGTCCTCCTCGGTCAACCTCAGCTTGTGCACGGTAAATGGACTGGAACCAGCACTATGCTTCATCTTCTTCTCGCTCTGAGTCATCTCCGTGCCTCGCTCACTCAGCCTCGTCCAGTATGGAGTACTCCAATGCGACACCAGCTGCCCCTACATGGTTCTGGAGAAAAACTCGGGGTTGTGGTCCCTCGTCATAGATATATCTGTCGTACCCGTCCGAGCTAGCGCCCACCTTCTCGCATTCAGCATCCATTTCTTGTAGTTCTCGGCACAATGCCACTCCCACGCCTGCCTCCCGAGTTCTCGCTCTCCATCCGACTCAAATTTGAAATAGTCCTAAACATAATTCAACACAATTGAAAAACACGGTTAGCAGTAAAAATTCAGCGATAATGTACTTCTAAAACCGCGAAAGTAAAGCAGATAAAAAATACTGCGCTCCTTACCAAAAACTTTCCCCATACAAGCTCTTTGTCTGATTCTGTCCACGACCCCCACGTCGCATAAGGCTGTGGGAGGTGAGCCTTGATAATAGGACCGATCTTGGTCCTAACACAATCCTCAACAAAACTAATTACAAGAAATCACAGAGAGATACATCAATCCCAATATAAGTGCATATTACAATAGAATTGAGCTTTGGAAATTAAAACCATACTAATTGTTTCGAACATGAGCAGTAATCCTCTGCTCCGGGGTGGCTGGAAGAGGTATTCCGTGGGTGATACCTCGCGGTACAGATGAACTAGACACTGCAAAATGATGAAAAAGGAAATCATTATATTTAAATTTATATATATTGCAAGTAATTGCTTTCAATCCGACACAAAACTAATATCGTCTCACCATGGTCTGAAGCAACTGATGACGATGACGGCTGCTCAGTAGTAGCCGCATCACCAATCCTAGGGAGGGAGGCTGACTGTGCCGAAGCAGCTCCGCGACGGCCACCTCCACGACCTCGAGGTGCACTGGATCTCGGCATATCTACAATGTAGTTCGCCTGAATAACGAACAATTTAAGTGCAAAAGAAAATTAATAACAATGCTCAATCGCCCGAATAATAAATAACTTAAGTGGAAAACTTGGAATGCTAACAATGTGGCACTTCCGATTATAAAAGATAACCCAATGTAAATAGTCAACCAACTTTAATTAATAACTAATTCAATGTAAATAATAAACAGGCATGTCTAGAAGTACATTGACAAGAATTTTTTTACTCTACAAAGTCAATCACTATCACTAATAGACAACGGAACATCTTCCTCCTCCTCATCATCTCCGTCCCCTTCATCTTCATCGTCATCAACGTCTTCCTCAATATCGTCGTCGTCGTCATCGTCATCACCATCATCATCACAGAGGGCTTCAGCATCGACCTCTTCTCCAACATGGCCTAAATCGCAAAGAGGCTCATCAACAACATCGTTATTCTCCTGAAGCGGTATCACTGTGGGAACATCATCCTCTTGGTACATCTCAACGAACACATCATCATCAACAAAGCCTCTTTTGGTCTTGATAACAATATGCCAATTTGGATCCTTCCTTGTCACACCCTTTGCATAGAAGACCTGCGTTGCCTGAGCTGCAAATACAAATGGTTTGTAGGATCCGAGCCTTGACCTCATATTAACGTCTACAATCCCATGTCGACTAACTCGAATACCAGCTATAATGTCAAACCATTTGCACCTGAACATTACCAGTAGATTACCGCTACCATAATAGTCTAGTTCAACAACCTCCTCCAACTGCCCATAAAAATCACGCTCGCTATCATTATAACAATCACCTTTGATCAAAACTCCACTGTTTTGGGTTTGTTTACTAAGGTCAACTTCCATCGTGTTAAACCTAAACCCGTTGACAATGTACCCTTTATGACACGATACTAGTCTACTCGGGCCAGCAGCAAGCAACTTGAGACGGATATCAACTCCATCACGGACGGTCTACAACAGCAAACAATTTGCACAGAGTATTAGCTTATTACATGCGGGCTATATTAGAAATGAAAAGTAGGTTTTAGAACTTACGCGCTGTCGGATCCACTCAGGGAACGCGTTGTTTCGTATTTTTTCAAGTTGTCCATCTGATATCCCAGGGTTTGCTAATAACACTTCCTCATCGTATTCACTACATGTTATACGGCATCGTCATTATATTATGTTAGTAAATACTATGAGAAGGAAGATATGTACGCAACTACTTACACTATGAATGCTGCAACTTCATTGCAATTCATGAGAGCGTACAATGCTGCGGCAATGTACTCCTCCTCGGATAGATATCGACCACTGCTTGCTCCAAGTGCACGACCACGATGCTTGAATATGGAAAGACGCTCATCGAATTCTGTGTCGACACTATTGTCATTGCGACCAAGTCGATTCATCTTTGTATCAACATCAGTCTCAAAGTAAAGGGAACAGAAGTTGGTAAGCTCCTCAAGGATGTAAGCCTCTGCAATTGAACCTTCAACCCGGGCTTTATTTCGCACCTTTTTCTTAAGGTCAAACATATACCTATGTAAGAAATAAGGATTGATTTCAGTAATCAACGCATGTGTGCAAGTATGAAATACAATTTGAAGAAGGATGGGCGACATCACCTCTTAAATGGATACATCCATCGATACTGCACAGGTCCGCCCACTCTAGCCTCATATGCTAAGTGAATGGTCAAATGCTCCATCGAGTCAAAGAAGGATAGGGGAAAGATTTTCTCTAACTTGCACACTGTCTCAACAATATTTTTCTCAAGAATCTTAACATCACTCACTCGGAGCACCTTTGAGCACAAATCCCAGAAGAAATGACTTAGTTCAGTCATTGCTTCATTTACTGGTTTCAGCAAGAGGTCACGAAAGACAATTGGTATAAATCTTTCCATGAATACATGACAATCGTGACTCTTTAGACCATGAAACCTACAATCTGCAAGGTTGCAACAGCGTGATATATTAGATGCATAGCCATCTAGCAGCTTCAACAGTTGAACTCACTCGCACACCTGTTGTATCTGCTTTTTATCCAGTGCATATACTGCTTTGGGCAAAACCAACTTACCATTAACCATTCGTGGATGCAATTCACGTAGTATACCCATCACCTGTAAATCTTTGTGTGCTTTTAAGTGATCCTTTGATTTGCCCTTGACATTCATGATTGTATTAAACACATTTTCAAAAACATTTTCTCAATGTGCATAACATCGAGATTGTTGCGCAGAAGGAGGGTCGACCAATAAGGCAGCTCCCAAAAGATGCACATTTTCTTCCAGTTGTGTTTTTTTCCAAAGCCAGGAAGTTTTAGACTAGCACCACACTTTCCAAATGGTACCGCATCCATGTCAAGGTCCTTTACGCACATATACACTTCCTCGCCAGACAATCTGTCACGTGTTTCAAGGCGACGCTCCACAGTTTTATCAAACTTATCTTTTTGCCTTCGGAATGGATGATTAGGCGGTAAGAATTGTCTGTGACACCCCCAAAAGGAAGCCTTCCCCCCGTGCATTAAGGTGAAAGCCTTACTCACTTCCATACAATAAGGACATGCCAACCTACCGTGTGTACTCCACCCACACAACATACCATATGCAGGAAAGTCATTGATAGTCCACATGACTGCCGCCCTCAAGTTGAAATTCTGTTTAAGAGATGCATCAAATGCTGGGGCTCCAACTTCCCACAGATTTTTTAATTCATCGATCAACGGCCGTAGGTACACGTCTATATTTCTACCCAGGCTCGTAGGTCCAGGAATGAGTAATGATAAAAACATGAATTGTTTCTTCATACACATGTGCGGAGGAAGGTTATACGGGACAATGATCACAGGCCACGTAGAGTAGGGTGTGCTAGAGTGCCCAAAAGGATTAAATCCATCGGTAACGAGCCCAAGTCGCACATTTCGAACTTTTGCAGCAAAAGATGGGTGCCGATAATCAAATTCTTTCCATGCCTCTCCATCGGCAGGGTGTCTTAATAAATCGGGAACTTTGCTGCCGACGTGGCTATGCCATCTCATGTGCTCTGCCGTTTTAGAAGAGTAGTACAACCTTTGAAGCCTTGGTGTCAGCGGGAAGTACCGTAATATCTTCCATGCTATCTTTCTTTTATTCCCACTGGTCGGTTTATACCTTGCATGGCCACAAACCGGAGACTCGCTCAAGTCATTATTCTCCTTCCAAAATAAGACACAATCATTACTACAAGCATCTATCTTCTGGTACCCCCAAACCAAGTTTCATCATCATTTTCTTAGCACTACAGTATGTGTCAGGCAACTTCTCATCGTCTGGCAACATTTCTTTATTAAGCTTTAAAAAAAGCATCAAAACCCCTATCACTTAGACCATGCTCAGACTTTAAGTGTAGCATCCTTGTCACTGCAGATAACTTGGTGTGCTTTGTACTTCCATTCCATATTGGCTCCTCAGAGTCTTGTAATAGTTTATAAAATTTCTGTGCGCTCGGGTTTGGCTCTTTTCTTCCACATTAGGGTTACCATCGTTAAAATAGTTATCCCAATTAATGCCAGTAGGCCCAGCTTCCATTACCATATGTTGATACTGGGAAAATCCCGGATCTCTAGGACTGTCTGAACTCAGTGGTGACCTCAGTGGGCACCCTCAGAATTGGTTCCCCGTGCTGAGTCCAATTCGTATAGTTACTCATAAAACCTCTACGGAACAAATCAAAAGTTACATTGTCGAGGGTTTTCCAACTTAACAGCTGACAACCATTGCACGGACATTTAATCGTTCCGTCATCCACAAACTCTCGTTGATTCAAAGCAAATAGAATAAACCCGTTCACTCCCTGTCTAAACTCTTCTGATACCCCAATCCCACTTGGAGCAATCCTCCTTCGCATCCAACTTCTATCCACTGACATGATATATATCTCTCACTGCCTGTTAAACCTATACAAGTCGAGTTCAAAATTAACCTTCAATTTGAAAAAAATATATTGAGTAGTCACTTACAAGTGAGTGTTAATCAGGGTTAAGTAGGGATAATTAGGGTTAATTAGGGCATATTAGAGCTGAGTAGTGTTGATTAGTGCTAATCTAGGTACCACAGACACGGACAATGTTGATTAGTGTTAAGTAGGGCTGATTAGTGCTAATTAGGGTTATTTAGTGTCCATTAGTGTTATTTAGGGCTAATCATTGTAAATTAGTCCTAATTAGGGCTATTAGTGTTAATTAGAGCTGATTACTACTAATTAGGGCTATTTAGTGTCCGTCAGTGTTAATTTGGGCCAAATAGGGCTGATTATTGTTAATCATTTGTAATCATGGTCAATTAGAGATAATTAGGGCTGATTAGCCTAATTAGTGTTGACTAGTGCTAATTAGGGGTAATCAGTGTTAAGTGGGGCTGATTAGCATAATTATTGTCACTTAGCCCTAATCAAGGATAATTAGGGCTGATTAGCATAATCAGTGTTGATTAGTGCTAATCTTGGTAGCACTGACACGTACACTGTGTCCGACACTGACATCGACTGGGACATCGCAGAGAGGTGTCGGACACGTGTCCGAAGGTGCCGATGAGGTGTCGGACACCATACCTAGACTCATATAAAGTGTCGGTGCTGCGTAGGTGTTAATTAGGGATAATCAGCGCTGATTAGTGTAAATTAGGGTTATTTAGAGCTAATTAGGGCTGAGTAGTGCTAATTATACCTAATTAGGGGTTCTAAGTGTCGGACAGTGTTGATTAGTGTTAAGTAAGGCTGATTAGTGCTAATTAGGGTCATTTAGTGTCCATTAGTGTTAGTTAGGGCTAATCAGTGCAAATTAGTCCTAATTAGGGCTATTAGTGTTAATTAGAGCTGATTACTGCTAATTAGGGCTATTTAGTGTCCGTCAGTGTTAATTTGGGCCAAATAGGGCTGATTATTGCTAATAATTTGTAAGCATGGTCAATTAGAGATAATTAGGGCTGATTAGCCTAATTAGTGTTGACTAGTGCTAATTAGGGATAATCAGTGTTAAGTGGGGTTGATTAGCATTAATTACGGGTAATCAGTGTTGACTAGTGCTAATTGGGGGTAATTAGGGCTAATCAATGCTACTTAGCCTAATCAGTGTTGATTAGTGCTAATGTATGTAGCACGGATACGGACATTGCGTCTGATACCGACACCGACTGGGACACCGCAGAGAGGTGTCAGACACGTGTCGGGAGTCTTACTCAGTGTTAATCAAGGTTAATTAGTGATAATGAGGGTCGATTAGTCTAATCAGTGTTGACCAGTGCTAATCAGTGTTGATTAGCACTAATCAGGATTAATCAGTGTTGATTAGGACTAATCAGTGGCGGAACCAGAATTTCACCCCATGGAAGATGATTCTTATTAACCTAATTATCCTATGGAAGATGAACCCAATTAACCTAATTTTAACCCACCATGTCATGTTTCATAAACGCGTTAACCTAATTTCAACCCACCATTCAACTAAATCACATATCTGATCGCCTCAATCCAATTGGGTCCCATCCTCCATCAAGATCTCAATTCTCAAATGCTCAGTGCATAATTAACAACCTAAAATTAAAAATCAAATAATCAATGCTCAAATGGGAAAAAAGCTGTTCAAAATGCACATATCCGATATTTCAATCCAATTGGGTCCCATCGTCCTTCAACAATCTCAATTCTCAGATGAACAAGTATGCTTTTAAAAACTGTCAAACGAGCAAGTATGCTTTTTAAAATCCTAAGACAGCTAATCCAACATGCACTAGTAACAACCATCTGAAATACTATGTCGTCTTGAAATTACGAGACATTCTAAAGACAACTAACAAAGGAATGTAAAGCAAAACACATTATGCATCCAACATATCCATAAGAACAAAGAAACTACAATGCAAAACATAAGATATAGACTGCATGCTTTACACATACTGCATGCTTACCTAATGAATTAAAATGATGTTCTCTGCCCGCCACATTAAAACCATTAAAATCAAAAGTAAGTAGCAGAAATACATACCCCTTGGATTCTCTTCCCAGTAACAGCACACTTAGGTCCAAAAGAACAGATTTTAAGCTATCAATACTCCAAACTGAAGAAGAAAAGAGAATTAAATTCTCAGTATTCCCAAAAGCAAAATAAACTGACACGTGTGTTATTTCACTTCTTTCGGAGCAATCGGTAACCTAACATGATATTTATTTTGGAGTTCCTTAACAACTTCAACGCGGCTTCGCTGAACAAATGTTCAATAAGGCTTATTGGGTATACTTGTTACAAATGGTGTTTTAATTTGGTTCTATATCCGGCTGGGATGTTGTAATAGGGTTGCCAATCAGGGTGTTGCAGCAATCTTTACTGGGTATACTTGTTACAAATGGCTTGCATCAGTACCATAAGAGAACCATTTCATCTATATCATATGGGCATATAGTAAGATGCAACTCTGAAAATGCAAAAACAAAGGATGGAGTGTGAAATAAGAGAACGTACGATCACTCAAAGTTAAATACGCATACGTTGTAACGATGGAGTGCAGATTGTAAACACAATCCTAATAAAGAATCAATTAACAGCATGTTGCTACTCAGATCAACTAGAGCACCATGGCGCGCTAAGCATGACTCTACCACTGTACACTTAATTGGTAATACAATGAAGTAATGGTACCAGTGTACACTTACGGAGGAGAACAATAAAAGAAACAGTATATTTCATATCAGCAAGATTATCCCTTCTCTAAAACCAATGTGCACATTGGTTTCTCTCTTTCTATATATCCCTCTCTCTATCTCCCATCTTTCTGATCTTATATAGCTCAATTGGAGTACGAACTTACAATTCTGATTGAAGAGTAATACAATATGTTTGCTATTCATGTTTGGTGTAGTGAAAACATCCTAATCCTCGAACAACTTAGTCACAGGTTAGAGCTGTAAGAAAATATTGTATTACCCAGGATCAAGGTTTAATTCGATCTGACTAAGTTAAGGTTGTTAAGTAAATTAAAGTATGTAATTGATTCCGCTATATTTGGTCCTGCATGATCAGGATCAGTGACTTTCAACCACGCAAGTTGACTAGTACATAACCAGAACAAATGTAAGTCTAAAATCTAGGAATGAACAAAGCCTCACACTGGTTGCAACTACTGAATTAGTTTTTGGCCC
This sequence comes from Escallonia herrerae, assembly GCA_033070095.1. Taxonomy (NCBI): domain Eukaryota; kingdom Viridiplantae; phylum Streptophyta; class Magnoliopsida; order Escalloniales; family Escalloniaceae; genus Escallonia; species Escallonia herrerae. The sequence continues at coordinate 164,237 of JAVXUP010001829.1, read as the reverse complement.
AAAAGTGATAAATAAATTTAGATTGCTTGAGATCTTAAAAAATAGCTACAGTCCCAGCAGCCCGGGCCTCATATATAGAGAGGAGTTATAAACTCAAAGTGGCAGCATTTGTATTAACAGTCCAAGGTCAATTTCATGCCACATTATCCCAGGATATTTAATTACATAAAACTTACTAACAAGCTAATCAAATCAAATAATTAATAAATTACAAAGTACTTAAAAGAGTTGTATAGCAACCTCAGATTATTTTTTATTTGCAACCAACTTTGTGCATATTGACTAAGTAGTATAGAATGGAGCTTGTCTTTGAAGGAATGACATGTAAACACAACAGCAATTCACACCCCACATCTTGTGTCAATCCAGAGCAAATTCTCTATTTCACTGTTTCTCCAAAATACTCACAAATCTTCACACGTTTGTTTACTCTACAGTGCCAATGGAAATAATCATCTTCACCAGTCAAAAGTCTCAGATTTTGGCTGTCCTAATGTACATGGTTGGTATATCTAATGAATCACTTTCTTCTGCTAAAATTCGAAGAACAAACAGTTAGGAGCTGAGATCTTATACAACTCTGAAAAATGTTTTTTTTATCAACTTTTATCGTTCTCTAGGGGAACTGTGTAGATCTGTAACATTGATGTTTCACTAAAGAATCCAACAAACACTTTCAGATCTAATTAGCACCACCTTTTGGGTCATCTAATTAAAGATTCTAATCAAATATTTTATCCAAAAGCTCAAGAAGTTTCTACTGGGTACTTCAGGAATCAATTTTTACCCTAAACCCAGTTCTTGTAATCATGAATTAATCTAAACCCATTTCTTAAGAACATACATAAATCCCCCGTACATAAAAAGTTAATTGAACGGAATCTTACCTGAACAAAATCACAAGATATCGACGTTTGATTCGAAGAAGACGAGGCAGTGAGATGGCAATGCAAAGACTCCTTATGGGTTTATTTCAAGGAAAGTTGATGGAGAAGAAGATGTCGGTTTGATGCTTTGATTCCACCACAGTTAATGCAAAGTTATGAACATTGCATGTTGGAGAGAAAAATCAAGAAAATTAAACAGAGGGAAAGAGAGACGGTTGTCTATACAGAGGGAAAGAGAGACAGACGGCGGCAGAGGGCGGTTGTTTTTGGAGAGAGGAGACGGTGGTGGGCGGTTGTAATTGGGAGAAAGAGACAGATTAGGGTAGAATATTTTTTTTATACCTGGAACGTAGCGACAGCTGACTGCGGTCGCTAAAGGCGGTCGCTAATTTAGCAACAGCCTTTAGTGACCACTTCAGCTGTCGCTAATTTTAGCGATTGGAATAGCCACCATTTTAGCGACCGCTTAGCAGTCGCTAAACGCGGTCACTAAAAATACCCACCAAATTAATTTCTTTGACCGCGCAATTTAATGACATGTTTAGTGACCGCGTAAGGCGTCAGTCGCTAAAGCGGTCACTAAGCTATAGTTTAGCGACCGCACCAATTGGCGGTCGCTAAATGCGGTCGCTAAAGACCTGTTTTCTTGTAGTGAAAACAGAGCATGGGTTGCTCTCCAATACGAATGGCTTCCAGATTTTTATTTTAATTGTGCAAGACTAGGACATATGATACGAAGCTGCTCGCACCCACTAATAATTAGCCAAGCATACCCCAAGAGCCCTTTCTGACCATGGCTACGGGTAGAATCTATGGAACCCATACCTAGTGAAGCAGAGGGGAATCCAATTTATGGACTCGCTGAAATTCAGCAGGAATCGACGGCAGCCTGTGGTAATTCAATTTCGATGAACATCCCCATTCCGATCATAACAAACAAAAACAACCTGAACCACCTCCCATCAAATTCCAATCCTTTGTCCTCACACAACCATAAACCCAAAACCCGTTCATCATCTCCTCCAGTGAAAACCCAACCAGCTCAGATGACGGGAATCCAATCAGAACCATCGATTACCACCACCTACCTACTCTAACCTTAGTCTGCACAAAATCGGACAAATGCCCGCTTACCGAGGAAAAACATCATTTTGCAGACACCCCTCAAACCTATCGCAGCAACCCAGTCACATCCAACCCCCCTAGTTCTGATAAAAAAACCAGCTCTTTCAAACACACAACCCCATTTTCCCTCAATTTTAGAACCCTTAATTCTCTGACCTCCACAGAAAAAGCTCTCGCTTCTGTCAACCCTCCAACCCCTTTTGTATTAGTTCCCACTAGCCCAAACAAAAAAAGGAAAATACAATTAGAGGAAGCCCAAAGTCTTAAAAAGCCAAAACTCTCAATGAGTCCCCCGAACCCTTTAATGTCCAGCCCAAGTCCATCTCAGTTATATCAACCTCTCAAGCCCATCATGGAAGGCCAAATCAAACCAACTAGCTCACATAACCACCCCTCAAGCATATCCAGAGCTAACCAATACAGGAAAATCAAGTCTCAAGCCAAGAACTTCAAAGCTCCCGCCAACAAACTCACCAATGCAAACCAATTTCAGTCCAGGAAAACAACTCTCTCATTTTCTCTTCTCCAATCGGGGACTCAAGCAATGGCTTGCCCCGACAACCACCATGATTGTTCAAGCTTGGAACATCAGAGGGCTTGGACGTGCCGGGGGCATCAGGGCTCTCAAAAAGGATACCAGAACTCTCAACTTTGACATTCTTTTTCTTTCTGAAACCCTCTCTCTCCCTTCTAAAATTATTCATGTTCTTAACTCACTCAGATTCTACAACCACTATTTCGTCCTCCCACTGGAACCAAAAGATTAGCTAGAGGACTTTACCTAGCCTGGAAAAATGGAGTCAATTGGAAATCACCAACAAAAATTGCAACCTCATAAATGCTTTGATCTTTTCAGACCCACCAAACAGCCCCTGGATGCTCACTGCCATCTACAGTCCACCTTATTGGGGTACCAAAAGAAAGTTTTGGGAAGATTTAGATTTGTTTACTCAATCTTTCAGTGGTCCCAGATTTGTTTCGAGGATTTTAATGCAATTTCAAATCAAATGGAGAAAAAGAGAGGCAGACCAGTTCACTCTTCATCCTCAGGAGGTCTCAAAAGATTCATTGACAACAACTAGCTTGTTGACCTGGGCTTTTCTGGAAACTCATTCACCTGGAGCAGTAACAGACCTCTTATAGCAAACATAAAAGTGAGTCTTGATAAAGCCTATGCCAATATCCAATGGAAAAGTTTATTTCCAGATGCTTCAGTGGTCTATCTCCCAGGTAAAAGCTCTGACCATCTGCCCATTGTTATCAAAACCCATAAATCAAACCATCCAGGACCCAAACCTTTTAGATTTGAATCAGCATGGACAAGGGACCCTTCCTCTCATCATGTAGTTAACTCATCTTGGAGAGTTCCAGCCAGAGGTTGCCCAATAAAAGTTCTGCAAACAAAAACCGCAATCACAAGCCAAAATCTACAGAAGTGGAATGTCAATCATTTTGGTAATATACAATCAAAAATCAACTTGCTCACAAGGAAGCTAGACTCAGTCCAACAACAGGAACCGACAATCAGGAACCTTGAACTTGAAGTAAACATCAAAGCTGAGCAAGATGAGCAGTGTAAGAGAGAAGAGTGGCTTTGGCTTCAAAAGTCACGGATCACTTGGCTAACAGAGGGTGATTTGAATGCCCATTTCTTCCACATCAGTACCTTAATCCGAAGAAGGAAAAATGCTATTGACTTGATAATAAACAAAGAAGGAAAATGGATATCGGGTAGGGAAAAAGTTGGAAATTGCCTAAATGACAATTTCCAAAACCTTTTTCTCACTTATAACCCTACAATCCCTCAGGACCTTGAAGGACTCAAAGCCCCTGTTCTATTAGAAGATGATAAAGCCTCTCTGTGCAAAATTCCATCCATTGAAGAGATATCGAGAACTTTGATGCAATTCAATCCCCACAAAGTAGCTGGTCCAAATGGGATGTCGGCTCTTTTTTATAAAACTTACTGGCCTACTGTTAGAGAAGATGTGTGCAAGTCCATCCAAGAATTCTTTAGAAATGATCCAAATCTCCTTGATATTAATCATACAAATCTTGTCCTGATACTAAAGATCAATGCCCCAACTAGAGCAAAACATTTCCGTCCAAACAGCCTTTGTAATGAGATCTTCAAGGTGATTTAAAAAATCCTAGCCAATAAGCTGAAGCCTATTCTCCGTAAGATGATATCACCTTTGCAAGCAGCCTTCATTCCAGGTAGAATGATCAATGATAATAGTATCATAGTAGTTCAAAAGATTTGGCATACAGTGAGGAAAAAGAAAGGAGGAGGCCCGATGGTGATAAAGATAGACATGGAGAAAGCTTATAATAGAGTTGAGTGGCCTCTTATAATCAAGGTTTTACAGCAAGCTTCCCAAAGACTTCGATTAATTGGATGAATCGATGTATTTTAACTGCAAGCTTCTCAACGGGATCCCTTTCAGCTACTTCAAATCTCAACGCGAAATACGCCAGGGCAATCCGGTATCCCCATTCTCTTCATCATTACATCAAAAATCCTTAAAAAAATTAATTAATCGATAAGAAGGAAGAGGAACAATTCATGGAATCAAATCTAGTCGAGGCAGCCCATCAATCTCACATCTACGTTTTGCATACGACTTGTTTGTATTTTGCAGGGCAGATACCATGGAAGCAAATCATGTACGAAATTGCTTGGATACCTACAATGCATGGTCAGGGCAATGTATTAACAAGGAGAAGTCTCAAATCTACTTCAGCAAATCTACAAATGCCAACACAATTCGAGATATATGTTGTTCTTTGGACTTCAAAAAGGCCTCTACAAAATCAAAATATCTAGGCTTGCCCTTGTTTACGAACCAATCCAAGAAGAAAGTCTTTGCTAAAATTGTTAAACGGATAGAGAAGAAACGATCATGCTGGAAATCAAGGATTTTATCCCAGGCATGTGGAGCTACTTTGATCAAAGCAAGCGCCATGGCAATCCTGACTTAACTCATGTCCACTTTTGTTCTTCCCAAGCAAATAAACAATAAAGTGGATGGATGTTTTAGAAAATTTTGGTGGGGATTCAACTCGGATGGAAGGAATCACTATCACCTAAAGAGTTAGGATGCAATTTCCACCCTGAAATTTGTTGGTGTGGATTGGGTTTCAAGAAAATGCAAGATTTTAACTTGGCACTAATAGCCAAAGAAGGCTGGTCACTTCGCACAAGGCCGAATTCTCTATGGGCGCAAATAATGACTTCGAAGTACCTTAGAGGCACCCCGTTTCTTGAGCATACTCTAAAGCCTTCAGCTCCCTGGATTTGGAAAAGGATCTGTAAAGGTCAAAAGTTAATTGCAAAAGGAATGGGACATATCATAAAAGATGGCAAATCTACCAACATCTGGAAGGATTCATGGATTCCACAACTGGGAGACTTTGTGACAGGAAAAGCCTCAGTGAGTGACCCTAACATTTCAATGGTATCTGATCTTTTTTCCCTTAATGTAAAAACCTGGAATGTGACCAAGCTCCATTTATTTTTTGACAACCCCAATGTCGAAGCAGTCAGGAAAATCCCTCTCCCAGAAAATCAAACCCAAGATGTCATAGCTTGGACCCCCAACAAAAGAGGCATTTTCTCCACAAAATCAGCCTACCTTAAAGAAAAAGGGTTAATTACAAAACTGTCCCCTGAGGTTTCACGTTTTTGCACTTTGCCCCATGTGTTAACAACTCTTGCAATAATGTCCCTCGAGGTTGACAAAACAGTTGCGAATAGCTCCAAAATTGGACGGACGTCCAATTTTGGACGTTAAGTGATCATGTGCGGTGCACATGCCATTTTGGCATGGGCAAATTTGTAATTTCCCTGCCCTTTCTTCCCCACTTTAGCAAATTTGTAATTTCAGACAGCTGACCCTAGATCGGGCGGTGCTTATGCCAGATCTCGGCAGCCCTACTTCCGGCCACGCACGTAGCCACCGGCGACAACTCTAGCTACGCACCTTCGCCAAAGCACCATTGCCTAACGTCTCCGCGAGCGCCGTGCCTCGATTAATGCCCCACTGCTACCATCGCACAATATCACTGGCCAACCAACAATTCCGATCGAGACCAAACGACGACCATCGGCCATTTGTCAATCCTCTTCTTCCCCACTCTGGAAAATTTATAATTTCCAACAGCCGGCCCTAGATCAGGCGGTGCTTATGTTAGATCTCGACAGCCTTACTTTTGGTCACGCAAGTAGCCACCAGCGACAACTCCGGCTACGCACCTTCGTCGAAACACCATTGCCCAACGTCTCTGCGAGCGTCATGCCTCGATCAACGCCCTACTGCTACCATCGCACGATATCATTGGCCAACCAAAAATTCTGATCGAGACCAAACGACGACCATCGGCTAGTCGTCAGCCCTCTTCCTCTATCCACCGAGTAGCCACCATGGCCATCAGGACCTCAAATTGCGGTTGCCGCTACAGTTTCACGACGAGCCAAAATGGCAGTCGTCGATCTCTAACCTTAATTTTTGGAATCTACAACCACCGGTGACCATCCGTTAGATGAACAGAGAGAGAACAACACATTGAGGAAGAAGGGGTAGGGAAATTACAAATTTGCCCATGCCAAAATGGCATGTGCACCGCACATGATCACTTAACATCCAAAATTGGACGGACGTCTAATTTTGGAGCTATTTGTAACGGTTTTGTCAACCTCGAGGGACATTATTGTAAAAGTTATAGACACAGGGGGCAAAGTACAAAAACGTGTAAACCTCAGGGGACAATTTTGTAATTAACCCTGAAGAAAATAAACTCAAGTTTGCACCAAATTCCACCTTCCCACCCCTGTTCTGTAAAAGAGTGTGGTCTTCTAAGGTTTTAGCCCGACACAAAATCCTCATCTAGAGAATAGCCTGGAATATTCTTCATCTTAGAAGCAATTTAGCTAACCATAATTCTGAGATTGATCCCAAATGTCCTCTTTGTGACCAACTCCTAAAACCACAACTCATCTTTTTCCTAAAATGCAGTTTCACTAGACTTCTTTGGGCTGCCTCACCTTCAGATTTTCACCCCCTCAGGGATTAGAATCTCCCATTGAATGGTTAAATTTCATCCTTAAACCTCTTGACTTTCCTAGAGATGATCAAATCAGGTACTCAATTTTTGCTATAACTCTCATGGATTCAGTTTGGATGGAAAGAAACAAGAAAGTGCATGAAATGAAGAATTTGGACCCCAAAAAGCTAGCTGATCGCATCAATACGACAGCCCATAACTACTTCTTAGCACTAAACAAGATGGCTATCCTCAAAGAATCAATCCAGGCTTGGATCCCTCCCCCGGAAGGCTAGTGTAAGTTTAATTTTGATGCTGTAATCCGGGGTGAAAAAGCATGTGTGTATGGGAGTGTACAGGTTAGTGTACTTCGGCTGGAAGAGTGAAGAAGGTGAAGTGTGTGTGTGTTTAGGTGAAATAGTGTGGGTATTGATGTGAATAGTAGTTGTTATTGTCACTAAAGGTAAAAATTAATTAGGCAGTGTTTTCAATGAATTTTTATAAATATCTAAAATCAAAATTAGACAAAGTGCAAAACTGTGACCCTATATATTTTTACGAGACGTACACCCTGGAATTTTTCGGGAATTTTTGGTACCCGCGAAGGGCACTAAATTAGGGTATCGGCTAACTAAAATCAATGAATTATTTGGCATAGTAAATTAAATTATTTTAATTTTAGACTTTTAGGAGAACCTTAATTTATTGATATGATGCAGTATCTATAATTTTGTACTATTTCGAGGCCGATAGGTATTTTTAGCCGAACCAGCTTTTAAGTGATCAATCAAGATACCGGTTCGAGATTTTCGGGCGAAAATTTTTTAAAGTACTTTTTAGCCCAGAAATGACTCTAGGATGCTTAAAATAATATTTTAAGATATTTTTAGAAATTTTTTATGCCGAAAACCCTTAGGGGTATTTTGGTAATTTACCACCCCGAAGGGGTATTTTGGTAATTTTACCTATAAAAGGTGTTTTTGAGTAAATTTACATATGTTAGGGCTATTTTAGTAAGTTTAATCATGGGAATACTATTTTGGTGATTAGGGATGAGAGGGGTATTTTGGTAATTTTTACCTAGGGGCATTTTGGTAATTTTACACATCCGGCGAGGGGGTCTTTCTAGGAATGTGCGTGAGCTAATATTGAGTTATAATACAATGATGTAAGTTGTCTTCTAATCTTTGGACTGTTCTGTTTATGTTAAAGCAAGGATTTTTCAATTAGGATACCGTAGCTATGAACCAGGTAAGGGTTTCTATCCGAACCTCGAGCCATCAATTTGCTTCTACAATTATTCTTTTGTCTGCTTATGTCCGTTGTTGAACTCTAAATGTACATTGATTTCGATATATTATTGTCAAGTAAGCACTGATGTTGAGCCTGATTCGATTATTGAACTCCTATCGGTGCTCACTTTTTATTGCATATTGAGCATTGATTTGTGTATTGATTCTGAGATATATGTCTTCTGTATACTGGCATGGGAATCTATTCTGTTCTGAGGTGGGTGTTATAAGGCTGGTCTGAATCCTGCATGGAACGCAGGCTAGTACCTAAAATGGACTAGTATTCTGGTACATCATGCATGTGTACATTTTCTGAGCTTGCCTGTATGGCATTGCTAGTACCCATGATCAGTATCTTCTGAATGTATGAGCATTGTATCTAAATTTATTGTTCAAAAATGTCTGAGCACAATTGTTTGAGATGCCTGAACTATTCGTCTTTGAATTGTTATAACTCCCTCCGAGATTATTCTAAACGACCTTACTGAGCTCTCAAAAGCTCACCCTTAATTGATCTGTTCTGCAGGTAGTCCGTAGCGGTAGCTTGTGTGACGGAGGTCAGTATCAGGTAACGTCTTTAAGGGATCTACTCTAGACTATGTACATAGGACCCCTGCGTGGGCCTGTATAGCTAGTGTGCTGGTTAAGAATTATGTACGAGCTGTAACATCTTAAGTCAGGAAACTTTTGTTGTGGAACTTTATGTATTGGAAAAACTTAGCGTGACATTGTTTAAGAATTTGAAATTATGACAAGTGCTCTCATCTGTGTGATATTATAGGTTAACGTCCCAGGGGTCCGGAGCAAGGGAGTTCTGGATTTCCGGGGCGTTACACAATGCTTTGTCTATGCATTGGACTTGGACAGATTTATAACTTTGGCCGATCTGAATTCATTAAGCCTTCTATTATATGCTTTGAATTATCAAATAAAGGCTTCACTTAAAACACAATGGCATAATATGGAATCCACTTTACTATTACTAGTTAATGTACATGTGCAAATGCACGGGACGTGATGATATTTGGTTTAGTGCCAATCGAGTACTTTAGTATAGCGTATTCTGTTCAAACTTTCGAAAGACAAAGAAAGATAATTAATTTTAAAGGCAAATTGAGCTATTTCATTTATACATCTTAAATGTATAGTTGACATTACTCAAGTATGTAAATTTCTCCAATTAATTAGTCAATTTCCTAATATATAAGAATCACAGCAAAACAGAGGGACTTTTAAGCCAAGACTTTGATTATAGACCACTTAATCATCTAAATTTACTATTAAGGGAAAAGATGACAAATTTCACCGAAATTCTGTTTTTGAACCCTTTTATCCTCATTATTATTCTCATTAACTATTTTGTGAACCAGAATCTAGTAAAGAATATTTGCACATTGTATATAATGATAGGTTTAATAGTTTCTTTTAGTGACAAAACAACGTGAGCTTAGTGAAAAAGGGTCATCATTTACTTTCACTTTTTCTCTTTCATTCGACTAAATTAATGGCAAATCCACAAATATCTAGTCACACCTGTTATATTCGTTCATGAGAAGGAATATATTACATGCACTTTCTAGATCAGATCATATCATTAAGAAAATTTTCAAACCTAAAAAAGACCTCTTGAACAAAATTGTATATGGGTACCAAAACATGATTGAGAGAGAAGCTTCTCTAGTGAAAGCAATAAGAGTTCCTAGTCATAGGATGATAGCTTTTTTACAGCATGCAGTTTTATTAAAGAACTAAAGCTAGAATCGTCATTGGTTAATCAAATTGACCATTAGTCTAATTAGTGCTCTCAACATTGATTGTCCCGCTATCTTATAGTAACACACCAACACCACAGTGCAACATTTTTGTTACCATAACCTCCATTATCATTACCGGCCATTATCGCTGCTACCATATTTATAGTCTTCGCCACTACCACTACCACTTCCTTTGTATTCCTACTTGCATGTACATGTAACATTGCAATCAAGCACCACTACCTCAGGCCACCATTTACATGTGCAATATCACTTGAAACTTTACTGCCAATGCCACGTCTACCTCTATTTTTTGCCGGCATTAAAAGTTGAAATAGTTCTAATAGAGGTAACATTTGTCTTAGATCTCATTTACCTTACATTCTTTCTATTCTCCAGAATTATTCTAATCGTAACTACTTTTTTCCCGATTAAATTCTATAATTTTGTCCAAAGTTACTTTTAACAATTTCAATAGAGCAAAGGCTATTCTATTTCAAATCTCTTGGAGTTTCTAAGCCTTTCTTCATTATTCTTGAACGGAATATACGACAGACACTGCAATTAGATATATAGCAATAAATCAATAGTTAATAACTCGATGACCCTCCAAGTATAATAGATAAATAGTCTCCAGAGATTTGACAAACTTGATTATGTTCAGAACATACTTAACATTATCTTCTTCTGAAGGTTAGGTAGAACATAATTGACATTATGTACTGCGGGTGGAGTGTACGATCAAGGTGTCAATATGTTTACTTTTAAAATGTTGCAAAAATGTTTGATACAATCACCCAAGCCCTCAGTCTACCTTCCCATTTCTTTTGATCAATGAAGTTTATCATTCTCTTGTTATTAAGCAATTGATTTTAGTGTAATTTGTGAACCCAATATATTTGTTAATCCAGTAAAATTAATCCATGAAAGCATGCAGCGGAAATTAGTAAACACCTTAAACATATAACTTACAAATGTCTTAGATGAATCTTTACAATCACTTCATTGCAATTCCTTATTAACTTTTTGTAACAATAGTGAAGTATGAAGGTTTTAAAGCAACAAACGGAAAGTAGAGAAGCAAAATATTAGAAGCTCTAAGGCATTTAGTTTTGCCAATTTTTGGTACTCTCAACACATGGATTTTGTTACTCTCTCTTTCTAAAAACATGTTAGTGTCTTTTGCCAACCCAACGATATCTTTGTGAATCTGATAATTAGCAACTGATCGTTAGACTTGACTTTTGTTATTACTATCTACTTTCTTTTTTAATCTAAAGAATTGGCACTTATCTTTTATAACCTAAGTGTTCTCCTTATTGTTCTATGCTAATTAGCTTTATATGTAATTGCTTATAGGTAATTCTACATCCTGTAATAGCAAACTAATATTAAACAACATTGTAGTAAAATTGACATCATCTTGTCCTCAGTTTGCCTTAACAATACTAAAAACCATGAAAAGCATCTTACGTGCCCTTGACCATGTATAAAATTTACTCATACAGATTATCATACTTGCTTAAAGTCTAGGCCCTTAATTATAACTGTTGATGTTCCTACATTGGTTTGGATTCTCGCTAACAGAAATGTTAGGTTTTCTTCAATCTTTTATTGCCTAACTATCTCATGTTAGATTGCAAATTGTATACGCAAAAGTCATAGTTGATCGGAATGCATATTTCAGTTTGTATTCAAACATTTGTGTCTAGAATATTCTAATACTACTCCACACCTACTATGCCTAATAGATGGTATTACGATAAACAAATTTGAAATATTAATTGAACTAAATTTGAAAATTACAAAAGAAAAGCCAAGAAGCCAATAACAAAAAAATTAAAATTAAATTCACATAATTATTGACATGAACTACTAAAATTTGGTTGAAAGGCAGTTTCAGCTTGAGCACGATATTGAAAGTTAAGATTTTTGTCACCAAATCTAAATTTCTTAACATGCATACTTTTAGCGATGAATACCTACAGTGGTGTATAGTACGAATTATAGCCTCGTAAAATTTTTAATCTACACGTCAAATTTCAGTAAGTTATAATTGACAATGAGATATCCTCCTAATTGCCTAGGTATGTGCACACCCATTGTGGTATGTCACTCTATTTTATTTGCACGTGTTTTAAGAAGCATTTGTTGGTAAGTAGAAATTTTGTGGGTTCATGTGGTCTTTACATCATTAGAGGATACCAATGGCCTGCGTGACTGCATGGCCTGGTGAATAAAAGTTCAATGCACTTAATTTGTTGATCTCTCAACGTTAATCTTGCGTGATTGGATCATAAAAATACATCTTAGAAATAAATATGGTGTACCTCAAAATAGAGTTCAAATGTGGTGCTGACATTTATAGATATCCTTCCTTTTACCATGGACTAATAGCCAGATTGAGCTATAGTAGACCCTATTACCATTCTACTTTCTTGAACCCCTCAGTGCAACTATCGCGGTTTCCTTTCCTTCACTGGTCTGCACCCAAGCTGGAAAGTGTTCAAACTGATTTCAACAACTGCTTAAATAGACAAGAAAATAAAGAATGATCGAAAAAAATATCAAAAGGTCCTTCCATCCCTTTAAAAGACCATTGGAAAGTGTTCGATGGAATAATCTATCTTAGTCAAATTCATTCCTACCACTACTTGGAAGGATTCATCCATATCAGTAGTAAAATTTGTGGTAGAAAGCACCATTTTTCTTGAAAATTATCTGAGGTTTCCACAAATTAGTTCAAGGAGTCTATTTCAAGGGAGCAAAGACTAATGGTAACCAAAGAGTGAGTATTAGCCATAAAATACAGGTTACCAAAAATTGTGAAGATAAGCCCTTCTTCCAAATATAGGCCATTGCGAATGTCTGTCGGATGCTACAGTAAACTGGTTTCTGAATGCAGATTTTCTCGCGGAAATTTTTCCTTTCCCGAATGCATGCCATCCCTTCTAAGCCTTTGTCAAATTGTGGATTTACAACTAATCCTCCTTCGTATTGAGTGACATGCTCCAACTTGGCTGACTTTGTGCAATTTTTACATTTACCATCCGAGTTTACGTTCTTGCTGTGCAAGGCTTTAATTGATTTATGAAGTTTTTGTTATTGACTAGGACACTAAATTAAAATTACACATAAAAGTGTCATAGTTGTGCTATGATTTGATCACTTAGTTGTTAAAAGAGGAGTCCAAGCAAATTGATGGTCTCTCACAATGAAAGTTGCAGCTGATTTGACATATGAAGAAGACTATAAAAAAAGCTGATGTGGCATAAATTTAGAACTTTTAAAATCCTACGTGTTACAATTCTAAGCGAATGTTTCAACTTTATATATATATATATATATATATATATATATATATATATAGATTTTGAGTTTATTATTATCACTATTATTACTAATTTAATAATTATTTTAACAGTTATTACTTTTCTTGTACGTAAAGTACGGAGTCAAAATTAATGTGTCCTTTAAAGAGGGAACATTATTTACGTTCATGACTTTACTTCTAATCAGTACAACTTGTCCCATTCGGAAACACCATTGGTAATTGTTGACCAGTGATATTAGAGCAGGCCCGTTGCCACTGTCCACAAGAAAGAAAACACCATAATAATAGTTGACTTGTTTACACACTTTTGACCGTCAGATTTGAAACTTGGGCAATGGAAAGTATATGCTCGTTTATTATTATTATTTAATGTTTATCTTTTATTTTTTGTAATTGTATAAGATAAATTCAGTGTATGTGAACATTAACTATGGTTTTTACCCGACTTGATTTACCCGAAATTCTTATTCTTGACATTTTTAACTGCTTACACTTTGACGCAGCAACAAATTAACCACCAATCATTGTTCGACACTTAGAACAACATCCGGAATTAAAGTGGACACTAGCCAACTCCGAAATTGCCAATCCCTTTATTCGGAAATTAGAGTTTCAAAAGAGTTCTAATTTGATCTCTAGGGATAAGGGCCAAAATCCAGTAGTAATTTCTAATTCTATTACGGGTCCCTGCACTTGTGCCTATATAAGGGAAATCTTTCCATATATGTAGAGATTATTCTCACATATAGTCTATTGTCTTTCTAGCTTAATTATTCTATTTTTTAATTGTATTTTGACTCAAGCTTCAAAGAGTTTTTTTTTTTTTAACCTGAACCACTTGACTGTTACTCTTTTTATGTCTTACAGGTCATTGTTCCTGAATTATGATTCATGTTCAATTTTCTAACAGCAACAACAACACACTTTATTTTGTCATTAAAATCAACAAGTGTTACTAAAAGGTATCATGGAATAAGAAGATACAATTTTCAACCTATCAATACACACTTGCATTAATTGCTAAAAAATAGTAATAAACACTAAAATATATTTCTTTTTTATATATATCTATAATACTTATAAATCTCTGAATGAGTGTAAATCATTTTTTGGACAAAACTATCCCCACAACATTTTTTAATGACATAATTATCCTTGGTTGTAAAAGGAATTGAGTTATGTTAGACTCTTCACCTCTTAATGTTAAATGTTAGTTCATCTTCCCAAACTAATAACTAAATGCATGGTTCCTGTCTCTGAATTAAATGAAAATCTTTCAAACTTTTTTGCTAATCGTCTAACTTCTTTAACATTAAAAACATGTCTATACTACCTACAAAAGCAAAAGTTTTGTGTAAAACTTTCCCGGAACAAATATTCCCCTATGAGTATATACATAAACAGTTTTTCACGAAAAGGTCATAATGAGATTTGCCTCTTTAAAAATAAAAAAATGATGCTTTATCTCCAAAATTATTAGGTCTTCTCTACATCTGACTTAGGTCTTCCCAAGAGATTGACTTGAGGTTATTATCAGATCTTCTCGATAAATTACTATAAGTTTAGACTTATAAGCAACTTGATACATACAATATAAGGATCATACCTGATTTAAATTGAATATTTAATAGAAAATGAAAAAGAATTATGGCCTCAACTAAATTAAAAAAAAATTCAAGTTCATATTTGTAGCAAAATAACATTTCAATTGTAAATAAACATATCCCACATAGAAGATGCAAAGTTTTTCCTTTTTGATACGTAAAGTAGTTTGGCAACTTTTAAGGTTGGTGGATTTAAACTTTTAATTGGTAAGTCTGTCATTTTATTTTAAGTTGTTATCAATAATTGTTTGCTAATTTGTACTGTAAAAATGATTCTGATATAAGTTGTGCTGCTTCCGATAGCCCATTATCCATAGATGTATATTAACAGCGGTTGATTTGTGGATCAAAAAGACTTTGCAAGAAAAGTGGATTGAGGAATCTTCACCCGACGATCAGTTACAAAAAGAGTCTTTATTCTGTCCCGCGCCTTGTACTTCTGATGGATCACCATATTGCAGCGTCTAACGTTAGTTTTTTGGTTCATCATTTCGTTGCATCATTTTATTTCTTCGTTAGGAAGGAATTAGTTTTTGTATTCCCACTTTAAAAGTTTGTACGTGTTAATTGTAAAGATAAATTGTTAGTGTGGATTTTTTGCTTAGACTTTTCTGTAAGAATTTCTCATTTTTACTTGTACATTGGCATTTGGTTCAATTGGTTAGGTAATGTAACAAATTTACATGGTCGACTATGTTTACATCTTTCTTCACCATCTCTGCACTGCTTTTGTTACTAAGACCCTGTTTGTTTAAAGGAAACAAGTTTCCTAAAAAAGCTTTTCAGATTTTTCGATGTTTGAAGACTTAGTAGTAACTGGTCAACCGAAACTATTCATGGTCGAGGACATTTGAAAGCCAAAGTTTCTAAAAACTTATTTCGGTAAGTCCTCTTCCTAGCAAACATGCAAAACCCGATCTCTCTAGTAGAGCTATTTTCAATCTTAACTTGATTTCTCAACAAGCTCATTTTCAGTCTAAACCATGGCCTAGTCTATTGTCGTCACCTTAATGTTACTCATACCAACTTTTGCCTCCATCGCCACTATCTCATCAAATTTGCCACAGTGAAAACAATGAATTCAATAAGTTAGATGTATAAAAGTATTATCAGGAAAGCATTATCCGTGCTCTTTTTTTGCAAAAATAAAACAGGCCTAAAATTGCATCAGTCGGTATTTCACAAAAAAATAAACAAAATTGTGTGACTAGCCTCAATCTTTCGTATATAATGTGAAAATTATAACACCATTGTTTCCATGCTAAAGGATGTTTCCCCGACATTTCTTCGCTAATTTATGTTTTTTCTGCACACTTTGATGATGTGTGTTAATTGGCTTAACTAATATCTTTTTGTTCATAAGTTAATAACTACGTGCAACGCATGTACGCTGTAACTAGTAAATAAAAAAAGGCAGAACATATTAGAGGGTGAAAATTATATTTTCTAACTTTCACTAAAAAAAAAAAGCAATCTAGAAACAAAAATTACAATTTTTGGTCTCAATTCCCTACTTTACATTCTTGGAACTCAGGTCACCATAAAATTCACAAAGGTTAAGAAACAGGGTTAATTTCCATTCAGCAAACTAATGTGATCGGAACACGTTCCTGTGATGCCAAGACTTCCGTATAAGACGGAGATGAGCAGTAAATTGATACTCCTCCCATTTGAACAGTAGGATGTCCTTATTCGTATATTGATTGAATGCGAGGACCAGCACAGTAAAATATTCAGACTACAACAAACTAAAGTTGGTATGCATGTGTCATTTTGAACTTTAATGTTTTTAAGTTTCCCGAAGACGGAAAGATAAAATAATAATTTGCCAACTACCAGGACATGTAGACCTAAGACCACTCTAGAGGAAAGGAAAAAAAAAAGAGAGAGAGAGAAAAGGTTCCAATTATAATAATGGCCTAAAGGATTGTAACATTTTCAATCAATAATATCACTATTATTCCAAAAAATTAATGGCCTAAACCATATCCCCATTGTCGGTATCTTCAAGCTCATTTTAGATTTTGTGTAGCGTTTTGATGCTTTCTCAAGTAACTACGCACTAACTTCTTATTTTATCACCATAAGTGGACGTCGATATGTGGAGAGTGTAGCGTAGCTGGGATGTTCGTAGGTCTTAGGAGAAGGGTAGTTGTCATGTAATATTTGTTATCAGTTTGTTTGGTTTACTTCGTATACATATTCAGTGTGGTGGTTCTACAGAGTAGAGGGGGTAAGTGCGATGCTGGTTGTGCTTTGGTGGTGGGGGAGGGAGTACTGATGGTATATTGGTATACAGCAAGAGCATATTCAAAATATAGGAACACGGTAGTTATGGTATTTGAAGTCTGTAGTCATGGTAACCATTTGTTTGATGGGGCATAAATTATCATTTTATATCAGCGTCCGCAACTTGAGAAAAGTGACTAAAAGTATGAAGCCGACTAATAATGCAATGTTAAAGGAGTAATAGTGTATGAAGTAATCCAGAGGTTAATTAAGCAGCACATTAAGAGTTTAAGGACGGTAAGCCGAGTAGTAAAGTGTTTGCTTCTTAAGAATTGAGAAGCGACTCTAGAGTTCCTGTTGTGGGAGTCACGGATGACCAAATTTAGACGAAAACAATAAAAGAGACCGATTGACGAACGGTTTTAAGATAAAACTCTATTACAAGCGAAAACATGAGTTAAAGGACTAACGCGGATAAAACGGATGTAGTTTCGTGATTGGTGACGAAATGTAGCCTGTGAACAGGCTAGACATTGCAATTGGTTTCTAGAAGTTTATTGGCTGGGCCATATATCTATGCTAGTCACCACCACGTGATGCATGTTGTAAATAACATATGGTTGATGCAGATCTGCGAATAAGAAACAATTTCCACTAAGCTTTTGGTTTTGGCCGTCCCGTGCACGTTATAAATAGAGTACTGGTGGATCCAGATCTCACATTACCTAATTAACCACGTAACAAAAGGATAATACTTTTTTTGTTTATTAATTTCTAGGAACCGGCTGTCACATGCGCTACGCGCATTAACTCTACCTAAATCATATCTCCAGAACATATTCTGATATTTATGCTCAAGATTTTCTAATTCAGTGGGCTTGGGAGGAGACCGGTTTGTGAGGAAAATATTTTTCTTGCGAATTCTCTTGGTTGGCCGGTGATGCTCTGGTCTGAACAAATTTTGACTTCTATTTCGATCGTATTTTTTTTTTTGACAACTCTGTATACGGTGGTAATTATAATAGATGTTAAATATTTGGGGCAGATAACATTTTTAGCAACAATTCTTATCAATATTTTTTTAGTATCACTAAATCATAGCCACTAAAAATGTTAAGGGACCATGAATTGACGCTATTATATCTGGTGGGCAGGAGAAAGATTTCTTCAAATTGGGTAGCAGTCAAAGTTTTTTCCTCTGATTTTGACCTCGCAGAGGTTAATTTTTTATGATGTGTGCAAATTGTGTTGCACGATATGGTTTAGAGAAAAAGAAAGAACAAAGATAAAGATAAAAACAATATGCCCGTGCTACCTTATAGGTTATCAATAAAACTATATTTGGCTGTTCATTCTAAGAACTAGCTGTTCCCGATACGATACGTGACACGTGTGCAACAAAGTTTAGGTGACGTCAATGATTTGCCTTTGATATTTACTAAAGGTGACCTTCACGTAACAACTTTTCGACAATCCTAGATTTCATGATTGTGACGGGGATCATGTTTTCGTGCTTTATTAGGTTGTGTGTGTGTGTGTGTTATGCGTATCTTCCATTTGTTGAACTATGGTTTTATGGAACATAAATAACATAAATATATACGTAAATCTACACTCATGCGAACACATGCGCACAATAGGACATAAATATATGCGTAAATCTACACTCGTGCGAACACACACGCTCACACGAATGCTGTGGTCGTATTAGTAAATTTGGAATCAAATCAAATATCATAAATTTGGTAAGATTTCTGCCTAGGCCAGACAAAAAGGCTAATATGATTGATGTGCAGACTAAATTCAAATTCAGGTGACATTGGATAAATTAAGAGTCGCATTTGTTGAAGACTCTTTCAAAATAATTAGATCACACCAAGGCACATCACCTAGAAAATTACAAAAAAGCAAGATTAGAATCTTAGCAAATGTCAAATCAGCAAAGAGAAAACAGCCTCAATATGGATGAATCATGTGGGCGTGCATAAATTACTTCCATGTGGTGCAGCTTGCACGCTGGCGGTCTATCTGTCTTCTCCATTCTTTATTATTTTAAAAAGGTTAAGCAGCCGAACAAGGACAAGGTTCTGTATTTTTCTGCTGAATAAATGGTATCAAGTAAAATAAATATCCGGCCGTTTGTTTATTACTTTTATTTTTCAGTTTCTATAATGTTTGGTTAAAAAGATCCTTTCATCGTGTACATGTATATTTTTTTGTTTCTATTTTTCAAAGAAAATCTAACCCAAATAGTACAAAAATATAGTTTCACCATTTCTTGACCGCCTCTCACCTTTTATTAGAGAAAAGTAGCTAAAAAGATTTGTCAAAATAATAAAAATACACAATCATATTCATACCAGACAATCGAAATGCACAATCAAAACGGGAAAAAAAAATGGTAAACGACGAGGCCCAAGTTTGTAGAATTTAGTTTGGAAAGAGCTTTGGGATTTTGATTAATATCTACTACAAGTGCTTACATTTTGAAATGTTCATCCATTTGACTGACAGATGTAATGATTATCTCATTCTAGTTTAGGTTAGTCCATTCCAAGGAAATTTCTAGTTACAATTTGAACTGGCACTATCGAATGTGCAGGGATAAAGTGAACTGCTAGTTGAAATGAGACACGAGATTATCAATTCCCTTTCGTGATGGTTGCTACACTATGCTTGTACGAGTAAGAGGAAGTTAGACTTGGAACAAACTATTATGAGGAAAATAAATAGATTTACTTGACATTTATAAGAACTGTAATTCTAAAACAAAGAGAGTTAAAACTATCAGTTACAAAATGTAATATAACCCGTCACGTTCGCATTTCAAAGCGTTTACAGGTCGACAGCATCAATATGTACAAATTTTTCATAAAACTAGATTTGCACAAATTTTTGGATCTTTAAACTCTTGTCGACGGAATCTAGAAGTAAGGTCTTCTCTGAAGGAGGAGAGCTTTTTGCAAAAAAAATATATGCACCTTTTATTTGAGCACCAATAACACTGGCAAACTATGCCCCTCACTTTTCCTAAAAGAAATGCAAAAAAAAAAAAGACTAGGATCCTGCAAAAGTTGTGAACGCCACATTTGATTTGTTGTACATAGAGTACCCCAGTTGCTGAATTCAACGTATGAATTGGTATGCACAGGCACAATATTATAATGAAAAATTTTTATTTAACAAAAAAAGATAATGCCCTCGCAATAATGTTAGGCCATAACTTCCAGTTGAGCTCTCACACTATATAACAACGTACCACCCTCAAGCTTTTCCTCCACACCCTCCCTCTCAGTGCAGTAACTTCACCCTACAGTGTTGCTGCTCACACTTCTCCCATTAAGCCATACTGGTTTTGTGGTTGTCTTAAGTATATTCTTAGCCATGGGACAGTGTGATGCAGCAGCAATCGTGCAAGCCACTGTAGCCAATGACCTCCCTGTCGTTGACCTCTCCCCCCTAAACTCAGCCGACGCATCCGCCATTGCCGGCGTCGTGGCGCAGATCGGCAAGGCATGTGAGGAATGGGGGTGTTTTCAGGTCATCAACCATGGCGTGCCGCTGGAGCTGCAAGCCAAGTACGAGTTTGTGATGAAGCAGTTCTTCGCGCAGCCCGTTGAGGCCAAGAGGAAGTTGAGGAAGGATATTGATATCGAGAACCCCTACGCTTATGGTTACGAAGAGTTTCAGGGGAATGTTGATGACTGGAAAGAGGTGTTTGATTTCCCACTGGAGAAAGAAGCCCCGGTGCAAGCTTTGCCTGAAGCTGAAAGAGAGAAGACCAGGGATCTGATTCATTCTTGGCCTGAATATCCTTCCAACTTTAGGTAATCATGCTTGATTCTTCACGCTTGTTCCTAGGAAATGCACGGGGTTTCTAGTGACACGTGAGATCCATATCTGCTGTATAATTCAGAGTCAGAAAAAACTTGGTTGCTATCTCGGTTAGAGGAATTTTCCTCCTATCCTAGCATCACTAAATTGGACGATAATTATTAGCAATACTTTTTAACGTTACTAAATAAAAGTCAGTAAAAATATTTAGATACGATTGATTGTCGTTATATATGAAATAAGAAGAAGATTCTTGTAATCGGATATTAGTCAAAAAATTTCTTATCTAACAAGTGGTTGACAATAACTTTTGTTTCCATTTATGGTACGGTTGGACCCAGAAATTTCGTGTCTTGATTTCACCCAATAATTGATGGCAATTCCAAAAAGACAACCTCGCTAGTGTCATTTACTTGTTTATTGTTCTGTAGGATGTGTAATATATGATTGTAGGAGTGTAGTAGTAAAAAACTTTTAATAGCAAAGTAATATGACACGAGAAAGTCAGAGCCCAGCAGGGATGCTACCAAACGTATGTAGTAGGTTAGATGTGGGCCGAAAGGGAAGGCATATTATTGTATTGATTGATGATTGTCACCATTTATGGGTGTAGATGGGGCTTGGGGCTTAGCAAGTAGCACAACAAAATTTTACAAATTTAATGAAACATGATAAACAAAAATTATTATTAACACTTTTTTTTTGGAAGAAGCAGTGGAAATTTTATTTAAATCACAAAAGGTTGAGTCACACATCTTAGTATGACTATCCCACGAGCACCATTATGTAAAAAGGTGTAACAAAAAACTCCGACCCGTGCCCACATAACTGCTATCATTATTACTAGCACTTTACAAGCCGGTTAAAGATGCCCTTCATGCCAACACTTTGAGAGGAATTGCAGTACATAATCTTGTTAAAGATGATATACATAGTTGAACTGTCTCATATTTTAACGTCACATGTAAATACACTAATTGTAAATGTTTAGCATTGATACTTCATAAACAAGTTCCTCCTATGTAACTTGTGATTTTTCGACCTTATTTAGCATGAAATTCATGATTGCAACGTCCATTCTCTAACTAATTGAAGCATTTATTTCGCCCCAATTAACCAGGGAGGCATGCGAAGAGTATGGGCGAGAAATGGACAAATTGTCAATGAAGCTGTTGGAACTCATCTGCCAGAGCTTAGGCGTGCAAAAACAAAGGTTGACTGGCTTCTTCAAGGACCATTGCAACATGGGCCGAATCATTCATTGCCCGCCTTGCACCACCCCTCACGTAGCTGCTCTTGGAACTCACCGTCACACAGATGTTGGTGCCTTAACCGTTCTTTCCCAAGATGACGTTGGAGGCCTTGAAGTGTTGAAGAATGGAGCTGGAGACTGGGTTCCAGTGCCATTCGTGCCCAATGCTTATATCGTTAACGTCGGCGACATGCTTGAGGTATCATTTATTCTGTCTGTCAAATCCAACAGTAAGATTACTCCATTGAAATGATTCAAAAGTCACGTAGTACAAATTAAAAGTGAGGATAAGATATCATCGTGTATATTAAATTGTCTCAGATCCGCGCAAGAGGGGAAATCTCGTGCACTGATCGATTAGCCTTAGCCTTTGACTATTTATGTTATTTTTCTTTAAGTGAATAGTAAAGCGAAAGAAAAAGATGAGTACAGCATTCTCCTATTCCATGATTGGCTTTCGTTTTCAAAACGACACTGATAGCTCATAGACTGACAAGCTCGTGAGGCACAATCTACTAGCTTTTGAAGCAAGTTCGTTTTATAGAAAATACTTTCTTTAATTAAGGACGACATTCATTCTAAATTTATCTGTCCAATACTATTTTATGGAATTAAATATAGCATTCTATGGGGTATATATGCCTTCTTTCATTTCACCATAATAAACGGCTAAACACAAGTGTAAATCCATGGCATGATTCTTACAGGTTTGGAGTAATAAGAGGTACCAGAGTTTGGTGCACAGGGCGAAGGTAAACTGTGACAGGGAAAGGTTTTCCATTCCGTTCTTCCTTAACCCAGCACTTTACGTGGTGGTGGAGCCTCTGGAGGAGCTAACGAATGAGGAAACCCCCGCAAAATATAGGGCATTCAGCTGGGGAAAATATTATGGTTCAAGGAAGTACGGTAATATCAAGAATCCAGAGATGGATGTTCTCCGTCTACATCATTTCGTTGTATGAGTGGACCTATCAGTTCAGCAGGACTGAGACAACGCTCGATGCTATCTATTGTACGAATAATTTGTGTTCAATATGCTTAAATTTGTATGCATGTCCCTAGCTAGTCGTCATCTTTGCACCATTGTTTCTTGTTTCAATAAAGATTACATATTAATGTACCCAAAATTTGTTAAGAGTCAGATATGATTGTTCATTTTCTTTATTTCTAACTCAACATTTCCTTGCATAAAACTTTGTACAACCAAGCTATTCTACATTACCATCTAGTCTCTTTGTTCAGCCATCTATAACTTCTACCCAGAAAGCCTGGACAGTATCTGGAAAGGTAAGATATGCTTTTATTCACATAATCAGTCAATAGAAACTAAAGAAGGATAATATGTCAAGACAAAGGAACTCCTGTTGTACTATTAAAGTCAAGGCGACTCTTCCTAGGGTCAGAGAATCACATAATATAACCTAACCTTCTCTTTTTCTAATTATTCTTTTCATCACTGCGTTGAAGCATCTCGGTTTACTTTATTATATTTTGGCTTGAACAAATTAAAGTAAGCACTACTTCTGCTACGAGTAGAAAGGGGTTGCCCTAAATCCAGAGGGACAACACAGAGCTGGCTGTCTTCTCCTCTCCACTTCACGTGCAAACGCCCCCTCACCGCACCCAATACTCCAACCGTCCTGTATTGAGAATCTAGTGTAAAGGTGATCATGACACGATATTGTCATGAACAGTATCAACAAATTTGGCGAAAGCAAAAGAGTGACCAGATTTAAAAGTTGGCCTACCTTTGAGTTTTGTCCCTCATTGGGATCTTTTACTTGCATGTCCAAATGGGTGGAACAATAATTTCGTGTCCAACTTTGTATGAAAAGGAAGCTCTCAAATAGGTTAAGGAAGATTCTGGAACATTTCAAGAATATGCCTCTGTGTTTAATCACATGTCTTTGTGGCTGAATTTATGGAAATAAACATGGATGGGAATAGATCAAGACTTGATAGTTTAGGGTTTAATACGCTCAACTTAAACGAAATTTCGTGTTACTGCATTAAAGTGCACCATCTTATTATATTTGTTGTTATCTTCTTATGTGAATGCCATCTAGCTGATGTCACATCCGATTCATTTTGGTGTATGCAAATCTATTGCTCGGATCACAGATGTATACGGTGTAAAGTGACAACTACATTCAGCTCTTTGTTTTTTCAAAAAGCAACATTTATCTCCGGTACAAAGTTGACTTTTCAATAACATTATCAACTTTAATTTAGAAGGAAGTTGATTTATCCTTATTAAGACACTCAACGACCAACTGCTATTTGGTATTGTTGGTTTTGGCTTTTAGTGGCTTATCCTATGTTTTTCCCAACATGTCTAGACGGCCAATTGCTTCCACGCGTTGTTGGCTCTGCCTCTTACGTTCCCTATTTCCGTTCCTCTACACAACCAATTGCATCCATACATTATTGGATCTACTTCCTGATATTCATTTTTGCATGTACCAAAGTGACCAACTACTTCCACACTTTGTTGGCACTGGCTATTAGATATGAGTTCTCAGTGTGCTTAAGGGGCCAACCGCTTCCATGCGTTATAGGCTCCGACTATCAGTCATATGTCTAATATCCTTTGACAAACAACATATCCACACATTGTCGGCTTCAGCTTCAAGTAATGTCTCTATACTTTTGACAACTATTAGCTACCAATTATCCTTCTGTATTTACAGATCTATTTTTCTAGTTTAGAGTCGTCTGAACTACGCTGGTCTCATTCCTTACCAAAGGATACAAAGGTTTGACCCTTCTTTTTCTGGGCATCGGGTCAATTGTCTGTCTTGCAGTCTTTTTTCTATAAGAACGTGTGATCTTTAGTGATGTGTGCTCACAGACGAGCTCCCTTACTGAGAGGCTCTCTAAACACCCCATTTTTGTAAACTTTACTTTATATCTTAGTATCGCTCAATCTAGTCTGGTCCATTCTTGTACTTATGTAATTCAATTAGTCAATTCTTATAGGTTTAGGTTCGTTTATTTTTGTCCCGTCTCGTTCACGTCTAGTCCAGTTAGCCCATCATTTATTAGTCTTTAATTACTTTTTAATTTCTTCCAGTCAGGTTTAGTCATGTCGAGTCAGTTAATTTCTACTTGGCTTGATCAAGGTCTAGTCGTATAATCTGCCTTTGGTTGTGTTCTTAGCCTTCTGCCTTCGGTTGTGTTCTTAGCCTATTTTCATTATATTCACGTGCATTTAATTGGCTGGTGAGCTTTCCCTTGTAGAAAAGGGTTATAAAGTCGGAAAAGTATACCGGCAACTACACTTTTTACCGGGACAATACACTTTGTATTGAGTGTTACACTTAACTGTACTAGCCGGTTAGGATATTTTTGTCCGTTCATTATTTTCTCAGGTGGCAGAAAGCCTTGCATCTTATTCCTCTTATGCAACTTTTCTGCAGCCCTACACACCCCAGACCTTTATATAAATAGCCCTCAGGCAACCCCTAAGCACATTGCAAGATCTCCTAGAGACTAATGAGCTAAGGGTCGCTTAAAGCCTGTATTCCTTCCTAGGAATATAGTAAGGCTTGCAATTATGTGAGGTTTTTCAATCAAAAGATAAATATTGTAATCCTCTCCACCATGGACATCTATTCAGACACGTATACATCCACTTGATCTTGCAATTCTTTTTGTATAGTTGATACATCTAGACCAGCAACTAGACAATCTAGATCAAAAAGTAAGACTTTTCTTGTTAGGGTAGATTAAATCCCCTCCCAGCAATCAAACTCTAGTCCTTGGATAATTAAGAACTAGTTTTCAATTCTCAATTTGATAGAATCTTGTTGCATAACTACTTTCATAAAACCACAAACCAAAATTTGGTCACCTTCTCTAGTGTCGGAACTACAGGATTTTGATCCCGCTTAGTCTAATTAGTCTAATTGGGTACACAGGCCACTCAATTGCAGTTATTTAATTTAAAGAAATAATTAGGTAAATCAGGGATTGTTCTAGCTTTTCTAACAAAGATCATAAAAAATCAATAAAAATAATTAAAGACCTATTTAGGATATGATGAGGTGCCTAACATCCACAACAAGAAAATTCACTTTTAGCAACATAATTTTTTGTAGCTAAAAGTGGATAATCCGTTGGCGACGATGACTTTTACCGATGGACTGCCCGTCGGTAAAAGTCCATGGGTAAAAGGCCCACCGGTAAAAGATTAGGAACGGACTTTGGGGTCCGCCAGAAAAAGTTCACTTTTTAACGACAGAATTAATTACCTTTAGCAATGGAATTCTGTCGCTAAAGGTACTTTTGGCAATTTCTTAATTTTTTCTCAAAATTTAATTTGAAAAGACTTTTTAGCAATGGAAATTCTGTCGTAAAATGTTCGCTGCTATTTTAGCACATTTAGCGATATAAATTCTGTCGCTAAAAGTTCGTCGCTAATAACTGTGATAGACATTTCGTGACGGAATTTCATCGGTAATCATTTTCAGCGACAAATATTCCGTCGCTGAAAATAACATCACAGATCCTTCCCATTGTAGTTTTAGCGAAGGATTTTCCGTTGCGAAGAGTCTGTTGCCAAAAATAATAATTTGTTTTAAGTTTTTTTTCAATTCCCAAACTTGTTTTCTGTAATTCAATTCACACCAAGAATTTATTCATCTGTAACCAACCCGATCCACCCACTGTTGATCCATTAGCAATTATATAACCTAAAATCTATAATCCATACACACAATATCTCATATTTACATCTAATTTGACACAAATTTAAACAATCTCAAAAAAAATATATAAAACCATCAATATCGACACAACTGAGGGGATGAATGCATAAACATATCAAATAAAGTCATAAGGACCGAGAGGGGAGGTGCTAGAAAATACAATCGAGGGGAGGGGACTGAAATGTCCAGTAGGGGAGGAGAGACATGTCTGGCTCAGTCGTCATCAATAGTAGCATTAGGATCCCTTTCATTGTTATCCATGGGGGTGCCAATTGCTTGATCGAAATCGGGGTTAGGAAGCATTCCCCTGCCTTTAAAGAATGTGTACTTGTTGATGCCAAGGAAAGTGGGTCCGTACCTACGTGAAGGTGCCACAAAGGTTACAATCCGAGTCAGCTGCTAGATGTACAAACTGAGAGAGAGTGAGGGTGGAGTAAGGGCAGAGAGCAAGGCTTTCTAGACTGACCATGAGGAATGGCAGTGCTGTGGAGACAAGGCAGAGACGAACAAGGTTGACAGTTGACGGTCCAAGTCCGGGTCAGGGTCTAATGCTACGATCCAATGTTATGCTCAAGATTATGTCCAATTGTGTTAATCTCTCTAGAATCCAAAAGCTCTTGAGTTCTAGAGTGAGAAAGTGATTTTGTGATAATGAGGCAAAAGTCCTCGAATGAATTACAAAGTTCTCTATTTATAGACAAAAGTATGTATATGTCATCAAATGCCACATGTCATCCCTTAGGAGTAACACATCACCAGGGGATCTAAAAAATACCGGCTCTTCGTTGGACTGCATGTTCCTAAATTTGTGCTTCCTACACCACACAACATCACTCTTCTTGTCTTAAAAGACTGACCACACAACATCGGCATGATCAGAGTAAGCCCGTTCCTCTAGCCATCCGTCCAAGCACTTACTGAATCCCACAAAAGTGCCTCAAAAGACACGGAGAAAACCTAACAGTAGTGAGGGAGAGTCTCTGTGGCCAACTGTCAGGCGAACTAGGCATGATGCCCTCCAAAGACCTGCTCTCATCTTAGAGTGACCCCGGGGTCATTATCCTCGAGGCGCTGATGATCATCGGTAACATGAGTGGACATGGTCAAAGCTTAGACGTGCCTAATGTCGTGCTAGTCACCCCAAGCGACGATAGCTTATGTAGTAGCGAGTCTATCCCACTACAAAGGTCCTCATGTTGGAGCATTAGAAGCAGAGCCCCCTAGAGTGGAGGTAGTGATAGCTTTTGTGGTAGCGAGCATATCCCGCTAAGAAGGGTCCTCATGCTGGAGCACTAGGAGCAGAGCCCCCTGAAATAGAGGTAGGGATAGCTTTTATAGTAGCAAGCCTATCTTGCTACGAAGGGTCTTCGTGCCAGAGCACTACGAGCGGAGCCCCCTAGAATGGTGGTGGCGATAGTTTATGTGGTAACGAGCCTATCCCACTGCAAAGAGTCCTCATGAAGGAGCATTATGAGAGGAGCCCTAGGAATGCTGCACACTCTAGAGAGTGGGTTGAAGCATGTTTCACGTCCATGGCAGGGGCGCATGGTGTGGTGAATGAGTGTGATGCCCGGGGCATGTAACATGAGTGTGGCGCATGGTGTGGTGAATGAGTGTGATGCCCGGGGGCATGGAACATGAGTGTGGTGCATGGGTGTGATGCCAACAGAACAAGACATGATTGTGGCATATGGGCGCGGTGCCAATGGCACGAGACATGAGTGCGACGACCCCAGTCGCGAGACAATACCTGGTGCTAGGGGCATATGTCATAGAAGTCGCATATGGGCGCGGTGACCCCTGTCGTGAGACAATACCTGGTGCCAAAGGCACATGTCATGGAAGTGGTGCATGGGCGCGATGACCTTGTTACACAGAATATCTGGTGCCAGGGGCACATGTCATAGAGGTGGCGCATGGGAGCGAGGAGTGTGTATGGTGTTGGAGGCATGATATTATGACAGAGAGCCTGGGGGCACAGCTATATCAGGGGCACAATGCATGGGTGTTGTGGAGTGTCCTGGGGACGGTGCGTGGGTACGGGCAATAGGTGTGGTGGAGTCAGTACATGGATGCAGGTGATAGAATGTAGGCGGTGCATCAGTGACAGATGTAGAGAAGTCGATGAGCCAGTGTAGGCAACAAGCATCGCAAAGTTAGGAAGTTAGCGTGGGTGACGGGTGTCATAGAGATGGTAAGCGACTGCAGGCGATGGGCATCACAGCGTCAGGGTGTAGCTGTGGGCGACGACGGTGCAAGGTCAAGGTTAAGAGCAAGTATTGGGATAAAGCAAGCCAACCCTTGGGGGAAGGCCAAGGCCAACCCATGGGGGGAAGGCCAAGGCCAACCCATGGGGGAAAGGCTAAGGCCAATCCTAGAGGAAGGCTGAGGCTGACCCCAAGGGGAGCCCGAGGCCATGGCCAACCCTTGAAAGATGGCCGAGGCTGACCCTCAAGGAAGGCCGAGGCCAACCTACTTGGGCAAGCGCTAAGGCATGCCGATGGGCAATTGGTTTAGCAAGGAAAATGAGTTGGATGGCCGAAGCATGACGAGCTCATTTTCATAAGTCGTGCAAAAATAAATCTTGGTGTCAAAAATCGTAAAAGGCAAAAAAAGTGCACGTACCTTGAGCGTGCTCATTTTGATTGGTTTCGAACGTTAAAAATTGACTATTGACTGTGGCAACGTGTCATGTAAAATGGGACCCCCGGTGGATGCTTGGGTGTGACAAAAGTAGGTTGGGATTATAAGCCCCCTGCATTTGGTGTGCACGGAGAGCAACCCGGGCAGCACGCATAAACACTTTGCAAGATTTTTTTATAATTTTTTTGGTAGAGAGTTACTGGCGTCATCACTAAACAATGGGGGTACATGGATGTCGCGGGACGTCACAATGTCGGGCGAGGTGAGGGGCACAGGGCACGATCAGGCATTGCGATGAGGGGCACAGAGCGGTAATCAGGCATCGTGGTGACAGGCACAGGGGTGTATTGATGGGGTTGAGCATTGCATTATGGGGGCACAGGGACAGGCACAAGATCGCGATGATGGGTGAAGGGTTGAGGTCGTCGATGAACGATGAAGGTGAGGGGTGGATGGCTTGAGCCACCTCGTGTACCACCTACTGAAGCTTGGGTATGCAAAATTTATCAAAGTTGAAAAAATTCTGAGTATGGAAAAGTGATGAAATGGGTAAGGGAGGGAGTGACGTGAAAGGTAGGACACGAGGTGCACGTTAAGTCATCATGATGAGTTTTTTTTAGAATAGTAGCGATGATGAAACGTGATGGTGATCATTGTTCAGTCAAGGTGTGTGGAAGAGGCTGAAGGCTGAACAGGGAGAGTGAGGGGTGGGCTGAAGTCTGTGTTGGTTGTCGGCTTTGGTTGTCAATCAAGTGTGAAGGTTGTTGGCGTGCGGCTGTGTGGTGAAGGTGGGGAGGCCGAAAAAGTGTGTAGGCCAAAGTGGGTGGCTTTGGGTTTGAAGGGAATGATCCGAAGTAAGGGGCCGAGGTGGCGGGAAGGTTGGTGGTAGAAGGATTTTGGCCTCGGACCTTAGGAAGTTGGACGAAGAGGAGCTTGAAGGTTGGGCGGGTGAAGGCCAAGGTAAAGAGAAAGGGAGATGTGTATGGTAGCTGAAGTATGAAAAGTGAGAGGGGGCCTAAGTGGAGGCCGAAGGATTGCTAATATAGTGGCTGAAGTGAAGGGCGAAGGGTTTGAAAGGGGTGTGCGGCCAAAGTTGTGGGTGGCGCCGGCCTCAGGTATGGTATGTGGGTTGGCCTCGGGTATAATGGTAGAGGCGAAACGGTGGATGCAAGAAGGGATGAGAATGGGATGGTCGAAAGTGATGAATTGTCGAAAGGGTGGTTTAAAGTGGAACGAGGAGAGAGGTGGGGGTGGCCGAAGGTAAAAAAGGGAGAGAGGCCGAGGGTGGTTGAAGTCGGCTGCAGGAGGTGGGCCGAGGCTGAGGGTGGCTAAAGGGGTGGGGGAAGTGAGGCGGTGCCTGAAGTTCGACCATGGGGAAAGAGGTGGGGAGGAGGGGGCTTGGCCGCTGCAGGGAATGGAGGGTCGGCCTTGGGGATGAAGGGAAGGTCAACATCGGCCTTGGTGGAGTTGATCGAAGGGAAGAAGAGGAAAGCTGAAGGGAGGACCAACATAGCACAGCAGCAGTGCTGCTATGGCAGTGGGGGCGGGGAGAGAGAAAAAAAATAAGGTTGTCACCGGTGGGGAGGGGCGCTGCTGGTGAGGGAGAGGCTGTAATGAGGTTGAAGAAGGTGGCAACGTGAGGCTGGGCAGCGCATGGGGAAAGAGGGATTAGGGTTTTGGGGTTAGCCGGGTCGGGTAGCTTGGGTATTGGGTTAACAGGTCGGTTGAGGGTAAGGGGGTTAATACAAGGTTCTTTGAAGAAAGAAAGGGTGCGCGGGTCAGTTTAATGGATCAGTTCAGATTCTATAGAGGGAAATGAGACCGGTTTGGATCGGGACAGGGCAGGCAAGCACGGGTTGGACCTTCCTGCTGGGTTTTAATTATGTTTTGAATTTCAAATTTTGATAACGATGATGATTTTTTTGGCAGCCCTAAGTAGGGAGAGAGAAGGATGGGGAGAAAAAAATTTTGTTGAAATTTTTTCTAAGTGTTAGAGAGAGCGTGGAGGGGGGATGAAAAATTTGTGAAATTTTTTTGAAGTCCCAAGACGAGCATTGAGTAAGTGTGAGAAAGACGATGATGGCGGTGGTAGAGGGGTATGAAAATTTTTGTTGAAATTTTTTCTAAGTGTTGGAAATATGATGAAAAATATGAGCGACTACATGAAAGAAATTTTTTTTTCTATGTCCTAGAAAGGGGAGAGTGGAGCTTAGGCAAGTGCGTCACGTAGGGGGGTGGGTGGGTTTGCTGAGGGTGGTGACCCGGCTGCGAAAAACAAAGAATTTTTTTCTAAGTGTGAAAAAAATAGATAAGGGGTGGTGATGCGACCATGACGAGAGGTTGAGATGAGAGGGAAGGGGGACTTAGGATGGTGGGCTAGCATCGATGACTGGCTGAGTGACAAAGGCAGGTGAGGGCTGGCGAGACGTGTTGCGTGCATACCTGACAATGGCGGTCACGAGGCCTAGGGGAATGTTGGCTGACCGAGTCGAGACTTAGGTTACATGGCTTAAGCGACCCCGTGTACCACCTACCAATCCGCTATGCAATGTTGATGCAGAGGGTAAGGGAACCTGGCTTGCTTAGGATAAGGAAATGGTGAAGCCCCCAGGGGAGTATCTGATGGCATCAAGGGTGGTGCTAGTGAACTTGTGGAAGAAAAAAAAACAACTTCATCATGCCATAGGGAGGCATCATGCCTTGGTGACATGCAAAGTAGGCAAGAGTTTATGCCCGGTCAGGATGATCCTGGCACCTGAGCCCCTGGACGGGGCGACTAAAATCATTAAAGGGATGACAACGATAAATAAGGATTTGGTGGTGGGGGGCAACTTTTTGGGGTGTGGTTTGCACAGGGGTAGTGCCAGCGATAGGAGGCCGGCAGTCAAGAAAGGCCTACTGAAGCAAGTTTGGGGCATGGTGTTAGCTGGCTATATTGGGGTTGGTCTTGGAGTCAGATGGCACAAGTCTCCTCTTGGTCGTCAAGATGATGCTTCTCTTGGACATTAGGGTTGAGGCCTTCGATGATTGACCTGGTAGTCTTCCCTTGTACATGCATGATGGCTAAGGATGCAATATAGGTAGACTGCACAATGATGCTCACCTCCCCAGTGAATTCACCAAAATGATGCCAATGAAAGTGGGTTTGTACCTACGTGGAGGTACCACAAAGGCTGCAATTCGAGTCATTTGCCAGAGGCACAAAATGAGTGATAGTGAGGGTGGAGTAAGGGCAAAAAGCAAGGCATCCAGAGAGGCTGTGAGGAATGACAATGCTATGGCGATGAGGCAAAGATGAACAGGACAAACAGTCGACAGTCGAAGTTAGGGTCAGAGTCCAATGCTACGGCCCAATGTTATATTCAAGATTATGTTCAATTGTGTTTATCTCTCTAGATCCAAGAGCTCTTGAGTTCTAGAGCGAGAAAGTGATTTTGTGAGAATGAGTCAAAAAGTCCCCGAATGAATTACAAAGTCATTTATTTATAGACAAAAATATGGCTGAGCCATCAAATGCCACATGTCATCCCCTGAGAGTGACACATCACTAGAGGGTCTGAAAAATATCTGTTCTTCCTTGGACTGCCAATTCCTAAATTCACATTGCGGCCACACACAACGTCACTCTAGTTGTGTGAGAAGAATGACCACACAGTGTCGACATGATCAGAGTAAGCCCATTGCCCTAGCCACCGGTCCAAGCCCTTGCTGAATCCCATAAGGGTGCGTCAAGAGACGCGTAGAGAACCTGATAGGGTGAGGGAGAGTCCATGTGCCCAATAAGCACGATGCCCTCCGAAGACCTGCTCCAGTCTCAGAGTGACCCAGGGGTCATCATCCTGGGAGCGTCGATGTTCATCGGTAACGTGAGTTGACATGGTCGTGGCTCAGATGTGCCTAGTGTCATGCAAGTCATTCCAGATGACAATAGCTTATATGGTAGCCTATCCCACTACGAAGGGTTCTCATGCCAGAGCACTACAAGAGGAGCTCCCTGGAATGGAGGCAAAAATAGCTTATGTGGTAGCGAGCTTATCCCTCTACGAAGGGTCCTCATGCCAGAGCACTATGAGCGAAGCCCCCTGGAATGGAGGCGGCGATAGCTTCTAAGTTAGCGAGCCTATCCCATTACGAAGGGTTCTCGTGCCGGGCCACTATGAGGGGAGTCCCCCACAATGGAGGTGGCGATAGCTTTTATGGTAGTAAGCCTATCTCATTGTGAAGGGTCCTCATGCCTGAGCACTACGAGCAGAGCCCCTCGGAAATGCTGCACACTCCGGAGAGTGGGTCAAAGCATGTTCCACGTCCATGGCGGGGGCGCATGTTGTGGTGAATGAGTGTGATGCCCGGGGGCATGTAACATGAGTGTGGCACATGGGTGCGGTGCCAACTGCAGGAGACATGATTGTGGCGCATAGGCGCCATGTCAAAGGCATGAGACATGATTATGGTGCATGGGCGCGATGTCAACGACATGAGACATGATTATGGCGCATGGGGCATGAGGCATGATTGTGGCATGATTGTGGCATTTGGGTGAGGCTAAGAGTGTCGCGATGTCAACGAGTTTGCGCGCGACCGCAAGTGACGGGCGCCGCAGAGTCGGGGCGTGGCCGTGGGTGACGGACGGTGTAAGGTCAAGGTTGAGAGCAAGCATTAGGGAAATGTAAGCCTGTAATACCTTGATTTAATCTAAGTAAGAATTGGATTAATCGAGGCATTATTTATATCGATAATCGACTAATTAGAATAAAATGGGAGGATAGTTTGGCCTTCGAGGTCAAAATGTAATTTTGAAAAGTGAAAGGGCAAAATATAATTTTAAAAAATATATGGAGAACAGGATGGATATTTTAGTTAAGTAGCATCATTTCGATGGTAATGAGGTATTAGGGGGCTAAAGGAGGGGTTAGGGTAATTATGGGGTCAAATTGTAAATTTTCAAAGTCGAGGGGTCAAAATGCAATTTTAGAAACTTGAGGGGCCAAAATGCAAAAGTTGAAACTTTTCGAAATGCATCATAACCTGATGAAAATAGGCCATGCAATATGGCCACCTCCTGCTTGCCATAATCTAAATCATGTTTATGAATTATAAAGTATTGGGATAATATTAAGAGAAGGGAATTATCCAGAAAAAGTTTTGGGGGAGGAAAATAGAAAATAGAAAATGGAAGAAGTGAAGAACACGAAGAACACACACGCATTATAGCAGCTACAGGAAGGAGGAAAAGAGGAAGAAGAAGGTGGGGAAGGAAAGGAAAGAAGGAAAGTGGAATCCAAACCCTAACGGGGTATGATTTTGAACCAAATTCGTGAAAATTGAAGGAATTTATATGAGTATATGTCACATGTATATGTCATGTACATATACATATACATATATGTATACATATATATACATATATGTACATATATGTATATATGTATGTATATATATACATATATGTACATATGTATGTATATATGTGTTCCAACCTATTCTGGTCGCACTCAAGGGCCCACTAGAGGACCCACTTTGCGCGACCCCCCTTTTTTGTTTTAGTTTCACTGCTTTTTTTGGTTTGAATACATTTTCACCATTTTCACAAGGCTAACAAAAGCACCCACCATTTTCACAACGCAACACCGCATTCAGCCTCCATCGCCACACTTTCGGCCCATTGCCCATTGCCCAGGGGCTGTCTTCGCAACCCTCGTCGCTCGACACCCAGGCGCCGTCTCCGCGACCCCCGTCGCCAGCGCCGTGTGCACCTTCCACAACACTCGTTGCCCATCGCCCGGGGGCTATCTCCGAGACCTTCATCGCTCGTCATCCGAGCGTCGCCTCCGTGACCCAGGTCGCCAGCGCCGTGCGCACCTTCCGCAACACTCTCGGCCCATCACCCAGGCCAGTCTCCGTAACTCGTTGCCCATCGCCTGGGGCTGTCTACGTGACCCTCATCGCTTGTCACCCTGGCACAGTCTCCGTGACCCACGTCGCCAGCGCCGTGCATACCTTCCCCTTGGACCCCGGTTGCCAGCGCCATGCGCACCTTCCGATACTCTTGTCGCCCGCATCACTCGTGTCCGGGCGCCGGCTCTACGACTCTCATTGCCCTTATACATTTGTTGCTCGCGTCCGTGCTACAGCTCTGTGTCTCCCGTCATCCGTGCTCCTTCGCGACTCTCGTCGCCAGCGCACCATCTCCGCGACCTTCGTCCTCAACGTCCGCATGACATCTTTGCGACTCTCGTCACCTACACTCCAACTCCGTAACTCTCGTCGCCCGCGTGCCACCTCTACGACCTTCGTCGCACGCATCTGCATGACAACTCTGTGATGGACCCCGTTGCCCGCGTGCCGTCTCTGCGATCCCCGTTGCCCGTGCCAACTCTTCGTGCTCTCTACAATGCGCGCTTAACGCCAATGGTCACTTGATGCTCGTCACCGACCGTGTGCAATCGTCACGACGGCAGTACACTATCCTAAGTATTGCTCCTCAACAGTCATCGCCGCGCCCTTGCGCCTCGCTGATAATACTTGCCCCCGGCACGAAGTATGTCACGACAGACGTCGCCACGCCCTTTCGCCCCACTGATGATACGTGCCCCCGGCAGTAAGTACTGCCGCACTACAGTTGTCGCCGCGCCCTTGCGCCACGCTGATAATACATGCCCCCGGCACTAAGTATGCTGCGACAGTCGTCGCCGCGCCCTTGCGCCCCGCTGATGATACGTGCCCCCGGCACTAAGTATTGCTCTGCGACAGTAGTCGCCGCACCCTTGCGCCACACTGATGATACCTGCCCCCAGCACTAAGTATACCTCTGCGACAGTCGTCGCCATGCCCATGCACCACAACCATGTTACAAGCCTCCGGGCAACACACCTATTCAACATACCATGCGTCCCCGCCATGGACGTGGAACATGCTTCGACCCACTCTCCAGAGTGTGCGGCATTCCGGGGGCTCCGTTCGTAGTGCTCCGGTACGAGGACCCCTCCCTACGGGACGGGCTATATGCCGTCACCGGCTCAATCAAACTGCAGCGTGGACAGAGTGCCATCACGGGCTTAGTGCCATCGCCGGTTCAATCAAACTGCGGGACAGGTGGTATGCCGTCGCCGGCTTAATAAAATGCGGCATGGGCTGAGCACCATCACGAGCTTAGCACCGTCGCCTGCTCAATCAAACTGTGGCATGGGCTGAGCGCCATCATGGGCTGAGCGCCATCATGGGCTTAGCGCCATCGTTGGCTCAATCAAACTGTGGGACGGGCTGTATGCCGTCGCTAGCTCAATCAAACTGTGGAATGGGCTAAGCGCCATCACAGGCTTAGCGCCATTACCGATTAAATCAAACCGCGGGACGGGCTTCGTGCCGTCGCCGACTCAATCAAACTGCGGGACTGGCTGTGAGCTGTCGCCGGCTCAATCAAACTGCGGGACAGGCTGTATGCCGTCGCCGGCTCAATCAAACTGCGACATGGGCTGAGCGCCATCGCTGGCTCAATCAAACTGCGGGATGGGCTGTATGCCGTTGCTGGCTCAATCAAACTGCGGCATGGGCTGAGCGCCATCAGGAGCTTAGCTCCATCGTGAGCTCAGCTCAATTGCAGACTCAATCAAACTGCGAGACGGGCTGTATGCCATCGCCTGCTCAATCAAACTGCGGCATGGGCTGAGCGCCATGACTGGCTTAGTGCCATCGCCGGCTCAATCCAACTGCGGGATGGGATGTATCCCGTCGCCGGCTCAATCAAACTGCGGCATGGGCTGAGAGCCATCACAGGCTTAGCGCCATCGCCTACTCAATAAAACTGCGGGAC
This sequence comes from Escallonia herrerae, assembly GCA_033070095.1. NCBI lineage: Eukaryota > Viridiplantae > Streptophyta > Magnoliopsida > Escalloniales > Escalloniaceae > Escallonia > Escallonia herrerae. Next base: position 126,721 of record JAVXUP010001829.1, on the reverse strand, counting down.
GGGCTGTATGCCATCGCCAGCTCAATCAAACTGCGGCATGGGCTGAGCGCCATCACGGGCTTAGTGCCATCACGGGCTTAGCGCCATCGCTGGCTCAATTAAACTACGGGACGGGTTGTATGTTGTCACCGGCTCAATCAAACTGCAGCATGGGCTGAGCGCCATCACGGGCTTAGCTCCATCGCTGGCTCAATCAAATTGCGGGACGAGCTGTATGCGGTCGCTGGCTCAATCAAACTGCGGCATAGGCTGAGCGCCATCACGGGCTTAGCACCGTCGCCGGCTCAACGAAACTGTGGCATGGGCTGAGCGCCATCACAGGCTTAGCTCCATCGCCGCCGGCTCAATCAAACTGCGGGACGGGCTGTATGCTGTCGTTGGCTCAATCAAACTGCGGCATGGGCTGAGCACCATCACGGGCTTAGTGCCATCGCTTGCTCAATCAAACTGCGGGACCAGCTGTATGCCGTCGCTGGCTCAATCAAATTACGGGATGGGTTTCTTACCGTCGCCGGTTCAATCAACTGCTACATGGGCTTAGCGCCATCACGGGCTTAGCGTCATCGCCTGCTCAATCACCAGGGGCTCTGGACCTCACAGAAGGATGGGCTCTAGCCACATCGTTTATGGGTGCGGTGTCCGCTCGGGTTGCCCCTCCGCGCACAGCACACGCAGGGGGCTATGTTCATACCCTATTCTGGTCAGACCAGCAGGGCCTGCTAGGGGACCCACGTCGCGCGACACATCATCTAGTCAACTATCAATTACTCAATGCCATAACCAGGTCAAAGCGTATCTCCTTTTGAGCATCCCCAGGCATCACCAGTGCAGCGACATCAACACAATCAAACTGTTGGAAAAGGGAAGGGGTCGGCCACTCCTTTCCTAAGAGGGTCGGCCACCCCTTTTCTAAGGGGGTCGGCCACTCCCTTCCTAAGGGGGTCGGCCACCCCTTTCCTAATGGGGTCGGCCACTCCCTTCCTAAGGGGGTCGACCACCCTTTTCTTCAGGGAGTCGGCCACTCCTTTCCTAAGGGGGTGGCCACCCCTTTCTTCAGGGGGTCAGCCACCCCCTTGTTGTGAGGGGCGCCCCTTCTAACCCAAAGAGGTCGGCCACCCTTTTGCCTTGCAAGAGTCATTCCTAAACCCCTGACATCACTCATTGTGCTCTCTACCATGCGCGCTCAACACCAATGGTCACTTAGCACTCATCGCCGACCGCGTGCAATCGTCACGACGGCAGCACACTGTCCTAAGTATTGCTTCACGACAGTCATCGTCGTGCCCTTGCGCCTAAGTATGCCGCGACAGTTGTCGTCGCGCCCTTGCGCCCCGCTGATGATACGTGCCCCCGGCATTATGTATTGCTCCACAACAGTCGTCGCCGCGCCCTTGTGCCACGCTGATGAGGCATGCCACCGGCACTAAGTATACCTCCGTGACAGTCGTCGTCGTGCCCATGCACCACAACCATGTTACAAGCCTCTGGGCATCACACTTATTCACCATACCATGTGCCCCCACCATGGACATGGAACATGCTTCGACCAACTCTCCAGAGTGTGCAGCATTCCAGGGGCTTGGCTCATAGTGCTCCGGTACGAGGACCTCTCCCTGTGGCATGGGCTGAGCGCCATCACAGGCTTAGTTCCATTGCTAGCTCAATCAACTGTCGGACCGGCTGTATGCCCTCGCCGACTTAATTACCAGGGGCTATGGTCCTCGCAACAGGATGGGCTCGCAACCCTGGAACCATCGTCAGCTCAACCTTGAAGCCACCGACATCACACTTGCAGGGAGCTCCTACGCGAAGACTTCACCGCAATGGACCCTAAGCACCAAGCGTGACCATGGTCACTCATGTTGCTTGGGATCGTCGACACCACTAGGGCAATGACCCATGGGTCACTCCGGGACGGGAGCAGGTCTTTGGAGGGCATCGCGCCTAGTCCACATGGCAGTTGGCTATAGGGGCAACCCTCACCGCTTTCAGGTTCTCTACGCGTCTCTTGACGCACCTTGTGGGATTCCGTAAGGGCTTGGACTTAGAGATGTCAAATGGGCCGGGCTTGGGCTGGCCCAGCCCAAGCCTATTGGGCCTCCAGCAAATTGAGCCGGGGCCGGGCCAAGGGGGCTGCCAATCGGGCCGGGCCTAGTTCTGGAGATATCTAGGCCCGGTCCAAGCCCAAGCCCTAGGCCCAACATTTAGGGCCGGGCCCGGGCCCAATTTTCTTTTTTTATTTTTATTTTTTTTGGCATTTTCTTGTTATTCAAGGTAAGGGTTTTTTTTAATTATGGTAATTTGCTGTTAGGGACGCTTTATTAAAGCGTCTCTAACAACAAGCAATGCTTTACTACAAATCTATAGCGACAAGAGTTAAAAAGATTGATGTGTAAGAATATGTTTTACGGTATATGGTAAGACTAATTCAATATACTAAATCAACAAGTTTGGCTTCAAAAAGGTTCTCAATAATGACTAATTCTCAAAGGGACATGAAGTAACAAATATCATCATCATAAAGATAAAAGCCAAATTGTCAAGAAAAACTTCATCCCAAAAGATGGGGGTGGGCACGCGACAGTCCACTGGCTTCAGGTTCATTGTGTGAGGCTATGCAATGCACATCCGTTGATAGAGCTTAAAAGTCGAGGACAAAGCTACTCTTCTTGGTAAAACTTACACTTAAAAGGAAATACCTTTTGAATCTTCTTTATGCAATCTCTCTTTAAACCAAATTTTGGGGCAGATTCCAAGTTCCAGCCCACTCAAATTGTAACATAAATTGATAAAATACAGCAAATGTGGGGTACACGATGCATTGGGGTCAGCAATTTCAATACATAAAGATGTTGAAAATTTACTCGATCCCATGACCATTATTTTTATAAAGAAAAAAAATCAAAGACTTTAAGATGTATTATTATTCTTCGCATTACTTAAATCTTCAGTACTGTTTAGGGGAAAAAGGGAAATAAATCCGTTGGGGGGAAAGGGGGGGAAAAGTGGAATTTCAAAAGTAAAGAGGGGGGCCAGAACCAGGCCGAGCTAAACCCAGGCCTGAACCGGGCCAAACCCGGGCCAAAATCGGGCCGGGCCAGGCCCGGGCTTTTTCCTGGGAAATGTAGGCCTGGCCCACGCCCAGGCCCTAAAAGGTCAGGCCAGCACTGTTCATCAAAGGGGCCGGGCCAGCCCAAGGGCCGCCCAGCCCATTTGATAACTCTACTTGGACTGGAGGCTGGGGCAACGGGCTACTTTGACCATGCTACCGCGGCATGATCAGTCTCCTCAGACAGGCAGAGAGATGTTACAAGGGTAGGGCAGCATGAACTTAGGGACCGGTAGTCCCAACGGAGAATCAGTGTTTTGGCCCCCCTGGCGACGTGTCGTTCCCAAGGGGTGACACATGTCAACTTATGACACATGCACATTTTTGCCTATAAATAGTAGACTTTGGAGCTTTTCTAAGGATCTTTCTCTCATTTGAACTTTTCACTTTCTCTCTCTAAAAAGACATTCTCTCTGGAATTCTAGTGAGAGAAACACACTTGGACTCCCGTCCCCGAACCCTCGACGCTGCATCCTTAACATTTTGTCGACGTCGCCCCTGTTCGTCGTCGCCCTGCCTACGTGGCGCTGCCAGCCCTCGCGACCTATCCGGGGAGCCTTGCTCTCAGCCCTTACTCCATCCTTGATGTCTCCCGCTTTGCCTACCTGGAAGCTGACTCAGACTGCATCCTTTGTGGCACCTCCACGTAGTAGCGAACCCCTTTCCGCCTCAACAAAGTCTTTATAATAAGACCTTCACCATGGATTTTTAGCGACGGTGTTATTCTGTCACTAAAGATTTGATTTACAAATAGATCTGGTTTCTTTCTCTCTCCCCGTTTCTCTCTCTAAAATTCTTCTCTCACCCACCCACCGCCGTTCTCACCTGCGGCGACCCTTCTCGACGGTGATGTATAATATGAATTTGTAAGCTCTTTTGAATTTCAATGCACGTACATAAAACATTTGAATTTGTCTTTTTTGCCATGTATAATCTGAATTTGTTGTTAATTTGGACGTTTGGCCATTATTTTGTCTTCTGAATTTGTTGATTACGAAGCATTTGGCTAGAATCTGAATTTGTTGTTAATTTGTCTTCTCTGCCATGTATAATCTGAACCTCTTAATTGAACCCTAAATTGAATGCTCCAATTCAACCGCACCCTAAATTGAACTAATTAAATCCTAAATTGAAGTAATTGAACCATAATTAAATCCTAAATTGAATGCCCTAATTGAATCGAACCCTAAAATAAACTAATTGAACCCTAAATTGAATTTCCTGATCCAACCGAACCCTAAATTGAAATAATTGAACCCCCTAATTGAACCCTAAATTTAATCAATAGAATCCCCTTATTGAACCCTAAATTAAAGTAATTGAACCCTAATTAAACCCTAAATTGAATGCCCTAATCGAATCGAACCCTAAATTGAACGCCCTAATCCAACCGAACCCTAAATTAAATGCCCCAAATCAATCGAACCCTAAATTAAACTAATAGAACCCCTAATTGAACCCTAAATTGAAGTAATTAAACCATAATTAAATCCTAAATTGAATGCTCTAATCGAATAGAGCCCTAAATTAAACTAATTGAACCCTAAATTGAATGCCCTGATCCAACTGAACCCTAAATTGAAATAATTGAACCCCCTAATTGAATTTCCCAAATCAACTGAACCCTAAATTAAATCAATAAAACCCCATAATTGAACCCTAAATTGAATGCCCTAATCGAATCGAACCCTAAATTAAACTAATTGAACCCCTAATTGAATGCCCTAATCCAACCTAACCCTAATTTGAACTAATTTAACCCTAAATTGAATGCCCCAAATCAAATGAACCCTAAATTGAATCAATAGAACCCTCTAATTGAACCCTAAATTGAAGTAATTGAACCCTAATTAAACCTCAAATTGAATGTCCTAATCGAACCGGACCCTAAATTAAACTAATTGAACTCCAAATTGAATGCCCTAAAACAATCGAACCCTAAATTGAAATAATTCAAGCGCATCGGATATGCATTTTGAACAATTTTTTCTCATTTGAACATTGATCATTTGTTTGATAATTTTAGGTTTTTAATTGTGCATTTGAGAATTGTGATTACTGATCGATGATTTTAGGTTGCTAATTGATAATTTTAGGTTATTAGCTGTGCATTTGAAGTAAATGAGATTATTAATTGATGATTTTAGGTCGTGTAATTGATGATTTTAGATTGTTAATTGTGCATTGAGCATGTGATATATTGAGATTGTTGATGGAGGATGGAACCCAATTGGATTGAATGTGTGATTTTTATTGCATTGAGCATTTGAGAATTGAGATTTTTGACGGAGGATGGGATCCAATTGGATTGAGTTCCCCGTTAGGTAACACAGACACGGACAAAGGTACTCATTACAAACCCTTAGTTCCGGTTCAAAGTTACTCATTACAAAGTAATGGGTACCTTTAGTTCCTCTTGAAAGGTAGCACAGACACGGAGAAAGGTACTCATTACAAACACTTATCAATTTGTGAACGCATGCATGCATAAGAACCCTCAGTTCCCGTTCAAAGGCACTCATTACAAGTAATGCTTTGTAATGAGTCTTTGGATGTCCAGTTTGGACAATTTGGAAAAGTTACATGTTTATAAAATAGTGTTTTAACTCATGCTATGTGTTCTATGTCGTGGATATTTGGTACACGTTCTCACGTGTTTCTCTGGGTGCATACAGATCTAGTGTTCGAACATCCGTCAAACTTTACAAGACAAGGTTTGACGAATGTTAGAACACCTAATCAATGTCGTGTACTTGGAGAAATGCGGGGAGGTGCTGCCGAATTTTTCGCAGACATAGAACTAAGCATGAGTTCTTCACTGTTTTATAAACATGTGCTTTTCTGAATGGGATAGGACCACTACCTATTAGAGAATGAAGGGACATAGACAACGAGATGTTTTCATATTCACGCATTTATATTTATATCGACCCAGCCTAATGATTGGTCATAATTGAAGGTGGTATACAGTACGTTATCTCAGTCGTCATGCCGGTCGATCGAAGTTGGATGAAAAGGAAGAATGCTGACGATTTTGAGAATCACGTTGACAAATTTCTAGACTTTGCTTACGTGCATCCTACACATGTTGACTTTGATAAGATAAGGTGTCCATGCAGTAGATGTGAGTTGTTGCATTGGAGAAAAAGAATTGAAGTAAAATGGCATATTAGTCGGTACGGTTTTATGGGTGGATACACAAGGTGGACGCAGAACAGGCAAACGATAGTATTGTCGTCCAACCCGACTAGGCAAACTGAAGTTAGGGAGAAGGCATGATATGATTACCGAGATATGATTATGGATGCTGGGCATGCTAATGTTGACTCGGGTAACGATGATGGTGAGGACAGTGCCCAACATTAGCATGCTGGACATGCTAATGTTGACTGGGGTAAAAAAAATCACATCATGCTTTATATTTAAAATTTTGGGGTGTTAATTTATATATGAACTATATTAATTTATTTATTTACTTCTTTGGCAGGATCCTGGAGAATCAGGCAAGAACGAAGATCGGGGTTCTTGTGAATGGCCGAGTCTTCGAGTCACGCCTGTACTGGAAGGACTGGGATAGCGCTGCGAGGGAGTCCCTATGGGAGGAGTGGTTGGTACAGTGAAGTATTTTTTTCTGCGATAGTATTTGTTTAATTAGAGTTTGTTTTCTGTAGTTAATTTGTGTTATTGAATGCCTTACATGAGGGGTTCACGTTTGACTCGCCTAATCAGCAGGCACTGGGGCGGAAGGCCTTCTTTGATTTCATCAACAAGAATTACCGGCGATGGCTCCACGATGCACGGGGGGTGAAGAAGATGCTGCCCGAGGGTGCCCCGATGACGGAGATGAAGACATATCCCCCACATTAGATATCTCCGACTGTATGGGGGGAGATGATAGATCGGTGGGCTGCGGATCTAGGCTGGGATGCCAAGAGTAAGAGCGGGGCCGTGAACAGACAGAACAAAGATCCGACGCACACGGGGGGTCGGTGCCACACGACATCATCCGACACATGAATGCGGTCCAGAACCCAGATCTTGAGGAGGATAAGGTCGTAGCTCTGATGTATAATCAGACGCATATGCGGAATAAGGACAAGGACGAGGCGCACAGGGCCGGCGACTATGTTTTCGATATTGCCTGGCGGATTGATGTGAGTCAATTTGTTTAAGTTGTTAATTTTTTTTATCTTTCTATCCTTAATGTTTGTTGCGTTAATTAATGCCCTAACATATCTTTAAATCATTATTTTTGTAGGCCTCGTACGAACAGCTTAGGGGGTCCGAGCAGCAGTCTAGACAGCCATCAGCATCCACTAGTACGAGTGCGAGTACTGGGGCGTTAAAGTGATGGTTGGATACGCCGGAGGTCGTCAATCGGCCGAAAGGCCGCATTCGTGGCCTGCCTAGCACGACTGCTCATGCCGTGATAGGAGCGTCCTCACCCCCCATTGCCCCTCCATAGACACCGGCTCCTCGGCATCCGTTGGACGAGGAGGAGATCCAGTGCATTGCTACGGTGGTGTTGAGGATGATTAGGGAGCATGATCAGCAGGGTACCCCTGCTAAACATGCCGAGCCGACCCCGGATCAGCAGGATCCAGATCCGGGACTCGGCAACCCCATTTGAGCCCCTTCTCGTGCCCGGCCCCAGCGTGTCCACCCCCCTGCGCTCGGCTTGTACTCTTCTCCCTTTCCCTAACCAGCTGTATCATGTTCTCGACTTGTTCATCATGAGTTTTTTTTATAATAAATATTTTTTAAGATTGATTATATATATTTCTTTGTGTATTGATTATTGTGCGTTGTTGTTGAGAATTGAAATATTTATTACAGATTTGGGTAATAGAAAAATAAAAAAAAAATTAACTTTTGGTGACGGATTAATTCCGTCGCTAAAAGTGTCATACTATCAGCTTTTTAGCGACGGCATATTCCGTGGCCAAAAGGCTTATTTAGCAACGGAATGTTCCGTCTCTAAAAATAATTAGTGACGGAATAGCTGTCCCTAATTTCACAAAATAGAAAATAAATTAAAATACGTAAAACATAATTATCGACGTATATTCCGTCGCTAAAAATGCAATATTAGACGACGGATTTAAAAATTCCATCGCAAAACTTTTAGTCACGGGCTTTTATACGAGGGACTTTTAGCGATGGTAAATCCGTCACAAAAATTATTAGCGACAGATTTTGGGCTTTTAGAAACGAATTATCCCGTCGCTAAAAGCCTTTTTTCTTATAGCGTAAGAAGCTCACCCTTCGACTTCTTTTCTGCAGGTGATCATCAACGATAGGATATTGGAGTGATTAGAGCCTGAATTATAAGAAGTCAACTAGAAATGTTATTATTTATTTAAGTTAAGCCCCTGCAAGGGAAATAACGTTTAACTTAGTTTTTTGAGTATGTAAGTTTCAGCATTTTATTTAAGAACAACATAATTGAGAGTTTGAGTTAATATAGAAGCTCTGAGACGTATCGAGGCTTTCTTATCAAATTTAGGTAATCAAATGAATAAGTGATTGATCGATTGATTGTATAACGTTCCAAAAAAGTTCGGGGTGTTACGCAACTCCTTACATCATAAAGCATAATTCTCTAGTTAGACTATCTGTAACTGTATTTTTGGCTGATGAGATGTATCCTACATAAAAAGTATAATAGTTGAACCATTGTTGCCATCGATAAAGTCTTGTTGGCTAACATCTCTTTGGTCTCTTTTGAGCGAAGTTCTAAAACACCTATTATCTGTTCTAATAAGAAAGTGTTATGAAATCAGAAATATGTAAAAAGATTTTATGTCATGTTTTATAGCTAAAAACTCTTTTTCGTTTATGTGATAGCAAGTTTCTGCGGCTAAGGAGTCGAATTGGATTAATCGGTCTACAATGAAATGTTTTCCATTTATTATGACCAGAATATGATATGCTTCATATTCTGACTCGAACTCATCGCAATTTGTCATTCGCATTCTCTGAGTTGATTAGTTTTGATCCATTTTTCAGAGGGTAAGATTTCTGGTCATGTCGGGCAATAGGATGCTCCAGTATCTATTAAAGCATCTATTTTAAAAGGGTGATAACCCTAGATGTCAAAACTTAATTCTATATAAGAATTGTTTGGACTTACCACCATCCGTTTATTATTCATTTTTTCGGACCTTCTTTTTCTGTTGGTAATACTCGTAATGTCTTGAATATCCTTTACAACTCCATCTCCTATCAAGCCTTTTTCTTTAAGCCTCTTCTTGAAAATGTCATTTATTGATGTTGTGGTCATTACATGTATGGTTTCTACACGTGATGACATACTTTCGTCTGATTGTAATAGTAATTATTTTGTACCCTATAATGTCTTCATCAAAACTGTCTTTTTCTTTGATAGCTTCTTCTACCATTTTTTTCCTTTCCTTTGCCTTTTGGATTTGTAGATGTGGAAGGTACAAAAGAGACATAATGTCTTCTTAGTTCCTTGAGTATTACAACTCCTTTATTTTCTCTAATATATATGTGTTCTAATTGTTTACTAGCTAATCCTTCACCTATCACCCATTTTTTAGGCCATGATAGTTGCTTTGGATTTATCTTCTGTGCTTTTATGGGTCGGACATTACTACTTGTTTGTTCAAATAGTTCCACTTTATTGTTTAGCTTTTTACTTAGTAGATTTGGGGTATTTAGCACTCTGTAGACCAGGCGATATTGTACTGCAATATTTTTTACAGACTTCTCGTAATTCAGTCATGCATTGAGTCTGAATCCTCAGTCCTATTGCTTTATTAAGATAAGGCTCTCGAAGGACATGAAGAAGTTTGGTATAGTTTAAATCAAATCGGTCCATTATACAAGTTACTTTGGATACCCCCTCTAGAGCTTTTTCAAAAGGTTTCCACCAATTGTCTGTTAAACAATAGATTACCGATACCATATATGAATAATGGACAAAGACTAACTTGTATCATAGTAATATGGACATAGTGATATCCTTCTCTGAGGTATTATTTTGCCTTATATGTCTTGAAGAAAAGAATGTCTAGTATTCTTTCTTCAGTTTGACCTACCGAGACTTCTTCTTCAGAGATCTCGACATTTATCTTACTCCTAAACCTGAATATGGAGTTTTTGTATATTTTTCTAACCTTGATTTTAGGCATCTCCCAATGGCTTATTGTAGAACCGAGAGTTTCTTCCTCAATTGATTCACTCTGACTAATTATATTATTAGATAATGGAAGCATCTCTTCTTCATATTCGTAAGTCTCTAACCTCATGAAGATCGTGCCTATGCCTTTTAAAGTTTTGTTTAAACTTTCTTCGTTAACTGATATGGTTTCATCATCAGAATCGTAGTCATATTCTGAAACGAGCTCTTCTGCTTTATCTTCAAAATCTAATTCGTATCCCTATGTTGGCTCGTATCTTTCTTTAGCAAATAAGAAAGATCTTATATTTTGTTTTCTTTTCTTACTTGGACATTTATTTCCATAATGTCCTTTTTTGCCATATAACCAGAAACAATCACACTCTTCTAGTGATTTTCCTTTTGGACATGAGGGTTTTTTATATGGAATATTAGATTTCTTTCTAATATATCTTCCCCATGGTTTTTGTTTTTCTCTTGATGGATTAAATTTTCTTTTCAGAAACTTTTCATTTTTTCACATATCTTTTTTTTTATTTCCAAACCTTTTCTTCTCGAATTTTTTCTTCGTGAAGTTTGGCTTCTTTTCGCATCCATAGCTGTTTACCATATTGTCGACTTTAGAACATCAGTTGGAACTCATATGAGCTTTTCTCATATCTTTTATTACCTGTCCTTCAGTAAAATAATTTTTTAGAACTTCTTCTATAGCTGCAATCCTTCCCTCAAAGGAATCGCAAAGCATTTTGTCGTTTAGGAGTTTAGTAAATTCTTTTTCTGCTAACTCGTCCTATGGTTTAGAAAGTTTGACATTAAATTGCTTTTGCCAATGAAGGTTGTATCTGAGTTCTAACTTATAGAAGTATTTTTTAAATTCACAAGTGTAATTTTAAAATAGCACATATCACATATTTATAATTTTGTCAAATTTGAGAAAACACTTTTTCTTGAATACCTATGTTATTTATAAATATTCCGCAGAACTCTCGTTTGGGGTTATCTGCATAAAACATAATCTATTCTTCAGAAATATTAAGATTGCTCTGAGCTTCAATTATCATTTCTTTATTTGCTATGTTATTCCATAACCTAGTTGCGTTTCCTCGCAGGGTTGCTCGAATAAAATGTTTCATGGCATGTCTTTCTGTTAAATTACCACCTATTATGGCAATTCTTAAGGCTTGTGCCTAACACTACAAGAAAAACAAGCTATGCCTACAGTATAGTACCGTAGGCATAGCCTATCCCTACGGTACTATATCGTAGGCACAAGTTGCGATGCCATGGAGCTATGCCTATGGGCTTGAAGATTATTACCTACGGTTATACCGTAGCTATATACCTATGCCGAATTTGTTTTAACCCACTTATAGCCACGGTTTTTGGGGAATAGCCTACGATCACACCGTAGGAATATGTTTAATTATAGAACCCTATGCCTACAACTGATACCGTAGGGATATGTTTACCCCATAGGTACCCTAAGCTATACTTACGATACATTCCGCAAAGCAAAGTTAAATTTTAGCCCTTCCTTTTAAATGTTTGAAGCCTATCCCTACGGTTTAAACCATAGGGATTAATTTTCAAAAATTGAAACCAAATCTAAACCTACAGTTTACACCGTAGCTACATGTTCTCTCTGTTCCCCCCAACCCACACCTACCTACCCACTATGCTGAATTTTTTTCTGGGCTTACTTTTTTGATCACAGTATTGTACAAATGCAATTGAAGTAGTAACTGAAGTATCATAAACATGTTTTGCAATTACATAAGTAGTGCAATGTAATTAATATAACAATAATCATGTGCACCAAATTGCATACAAAAGCGTCAATCTCACCACTTAAATTTAAAAGCCATCATAAGATTTCAACATCAACCTAGATACCATACACATCCACCCACTTTAGTTGCAAACCACGCACACATGGGAACTAGTCCTCATTCGCAGTGATTGCATCTTGCTCCTCGCCATCACCACCATCCTGCAAAATTCGACAAAGCATCATCAATGACTGAGAGGTTGTATCGAAACTGAGATCAGTTTTGTGTGTGTGTGCAACCTTCATAAGGTGAGTAATTTTGACAGTTCTAAAGTTCCTAGTACTAATATACGACATCCCCGTGTCACACTAGCAAAATTGGCCATCTACAAACTCAAAACTGAGATGCAAGTCCTTATATTTGATCATATTATAGACCATAAAATTAAAACTTACAAGTTCTAACAAGTCATAAAAGTTGTTCTTTGGAGGACAACTTCTACTGAAGAGCCTAACCACAGTTTTATGAATTGTGCTATGAAGTTTGAAGTTATTGAGGATAACACACAGCTAGGGTACTTATAAGGCAATCATTTGAATAATGTCCTTGTCCGTGTGTGTGTGTGTGTGTGTGTGTGTTAGGCTATGTTCTTACATGGTAGGGGAGGTTTAAATGAAAAAAAAGAAGCTGAAATTTCATGGCTAAATGCATAATTGTAATAACTCTACAACAGGAAATATTCTTGTATAGAAAAGTAAGTGTCCGAATCTTGCCTTAAGTGTTGAAAGGCCTCAAATTTTGGCTCTGTGTTTGCATGAAATTGGCCTCGAACTCATCCATCTTAGACTTGAACTTGTCCATATTAGACTTCATTTTGTTGAATTCTTCAAGTTGAGACTTCATGCTATTAAATTCTTGTAGTTGCGACTTCATGTTGTGGAGTCCTTCTAGTTGAGACTTCATACCATCAACTTTAGCCACTCTCTCTGCTGATATGAAACACATGCATTGATCGGAAGCTCAAATCATGTTGTGATCTAGGCTCGCATGACAAGTAGTTTTTCTACATTATACAGAACATAGCCATTTTTGTAAAGGTTGTCGGTCTCGGCTGGTCCAAACTTTGCAGGAATATTGTGAATGTTAACCTTTGTCACCAATGAGGAATTCCTGGTCATATTTTAAAGTAGTGTACCCTGTTTTCCTGAGCCCATTTTCAATAGTGAACAAAGTGATTTGGAGAGCTTGTGAGTATGCATAAACCTTGTACATATTTTGTTACTGATTAGGTTGTAATTTTGAATTTCAATGCAATACAAAAAGACTTCTACTCCAAAAGAATGTTCTGCTGATTCATTCAAGATCATTCACACAGAAGTAATTTTTATCCTACAAAATAACAAACGAGTGAACTAAATTACGTTCTACCATGAAACACGCAATGCAGTCAAGGAAACTTCCATACTTTCATTTACATAAGTAGGACTTACCTACTTCTCTTTTGCAATAGTCCCATCCTTGCATGTGCGCGACACTATGTACATCTCAGTTCGAGAACAATTTATTCCATCCTTCAAGTACTACCAAGTAAAAAACAATAGAAAGAAAGCACATGTCATTCACAGAGTATATACATGGCATATATTTTATGCATTTTAAATGTTCTCACCAGGTGGTGCTTCCTAGGGAAAGACTTTGAGCCAAGTGTATGCCCAATCAAGTTTTCCTTCTGATTTTGTTTTTAGTTTTGGACCGACTCTTTCTGTTTTTTGTATTCTCGTTAGTAGATGAAGCATCAAAATCACTGAAGTGTATATCGTAATTAATCATTTACCTTTGCTTCACTAGTTAACCAATAGTTAACTAGTTGAAGCTTAATAATTAAATATATAAATAAATGGAAGATTTAAATTACTCATACAAGGTCATGGGTATACCAAACTCACCTACCATATACGTTATCTTCCAGAACCAACACAATTACTTTAAAACTAAAATTGCGTTAGCTGCATAAACCTTGTGAGATCATTCTAAAGTATGGAATGTGTAACTTTAGGGTCCTGAGCTAATTTTGCTCTCTTTCCTCTCAAATGTATACTCACAGTCCCTAGAGAACATGGATTTCCCCCACTTACTGAGGCTCTTTGGTTCTTTTTATCTCATTGTACTCATCAAAATAGTATGTGATCCAAAACATATAATTACAACAAGATAATGCAAAACCATTAACCCCCGAATAGAGGAATGTATCCCTCCACATAATCTAAGTACCCGTAGATTAGGATTCCTACATGAATTTCAGTTCATTCAATACTTAGAGAAGTTGCTGCACTTTCTCCACATGTCACAACGAAACAAGAAGAACAAAAAACATTTTTGGCTGTGATGAGGAATGTCCGTGTGTAAACTTAGATCGACACTTTAAGCAAGGAAATTGCAAGTATGCAGCTAATACTATGAAATTAAGTCGCCATTTCTGAGTTAAATTTGAAATATGTGCACATTAGTGGAAAGAGACACATATTCTAGACTTTAACAATACATATTAAGGCAGCTAATACTATAATCAATCGACATCAAATATCAATAATCAGATTGCTAACTGAAAGTAAGTTGGCATGAAGTATAAAATATCGATTTACTAATTGGTATTCATGTACATGTAAGAAATAGTAAGTGAATTAAAAGTACCTTCAGTTGAGCATAAACAGTTCGAAGCCTCACTTTCAACGGATCCCAAATACACCAACGTATTTTCCCTATCAAGTGCTGCCACAAAAGAAACTAACATAATAACTGAAATAGGACTGAAAATGACAAATATTAAATAATAAAACACAAATATATTTGAGTACAAGGGTCAGGCTGTCAACCTAAGACTAATTTGTAGCTTGACCAGCTGCTTTTTTTTGCCAATCCATGCCTAACACATCAACACCCTCATGCGCACCCACAATATATCAAATGGCACACACATCATTCCCAACAGATTTTCCCCTTCTCCCTTAAACATCTACACACACAAAAAATTCACGCACTCTCGCTGCCACTAGGGTAGCCCCTTCTCACACACACATCACCATTCCACCCTCACACAAAACACCACGCACCTGCTGTCGTATGGTAGCTTCCCTTCACCCATCAACACCCCAAAATATACATACAATGACCCAAACACTCACACAGTACACAGCAGGTTCCCCCTTTCCCCTTACACACACAACATACTTTATATGCCCAAGCACGCGCGCGCGCGCGCGCACACACACACTAACACAGCATCAGCATCCTCTCATTGCTGTTGTTTCCCCCTTCCTTTTAACCCCTTTCACACACACAAAACACCACAAACATATCTCACATAGTACTTCCCTACGATAGTCCCCCTTCCCCTTCTGTTTTCACCTCTACACACGCACAAACACCCGCACAACATCACCTTTTGCAATTCTAATAAATCATAACTAAAAAAAAGATACTTGCATAGGGATACAAATACGCAAAGTAAATCAGCAACAAAGCGAAAAATCAATGGATACAATTGTCAGGGTAAAAAGTGATTATGACTAAAATCACTTGAGCTTTGATCAGACACCTCATACTAATACACTTTTAGCTTCCAACAAGAAAAAAGTCTAATCATCCCTTATGGAATTCAAGTAGACATCATTTAAGAAAGTTTTTTTAAGACAATTAAGATGACATGTCATAATTGGGTTAAACAATACATCAATGCTTATTTGATCAAGCTACCCAGATAAGACATGTATGCCGCACTTGCGTTAAACAATACTTCAACGCTGATGTTATCACATTTTACTGTAAACACTACCTACTTGGTGCCCTAGCTACTTCCCTAGTTCTTCAATTCTTTTTCTTTCTTACAAGTACTTCTTTGCTCCTACTTGTATGCAATTCAAAAATACTAAAATAAATAATTGTTGATAATATCGTTCAGTGCTCGGTACGGGTTACTGTGCTAGGTAAATTTTATTAGCATACGAAGTTTTGTTAAGTGAAAACGAAGAGAGCCTCTAGCGACAAATGCGATATGTTAGGATTTAGAATCAGAAAGAAAGGGAGAGAAAGGGTGGAGGTGGACTTCGCTTTTCTTCCACTAAGGCGAAAGGACTTGGAAATTTACACACAGAAGCGTCTCAACCAGTGTCCCACAATGTCGGCTACACGTTGACCTGCTGACTTTCTCCCTCATTATGAAACACCGCGGAACTTCTACATACATTGTTTTCCTGCCCTTTTCAAGCTCTTTGTAAAGTGGCAGCTAATCACTTGCATTCTTTTTTGATTCATTTGTAATGCTGATGTTTTTCATGAAGTTCTTGAAGCCAAGAGTGACACTGTTGAGTACTTTGAGGAAGAGGACCGACTCACCTCCAAGATAAGGTATATAATCTATGTAATGCTCTGTCTTTTGAACTTCCTTAGCAGTCACAGCACAGAGTTGTTCTTTGGAAGTTTGAGTCTATAAAGCATAGAGTGGATGGATACTCGGATATGAAAAGTAGATTTATGTAGACATCCAATATAGTCAAAGTACCGGCCACTAGAATTGTAATATGATTCATGAAATTTGGAACATATGTTTGTTAATTCTGAGCATGTCCCCCGATAAGTATCCATGTTTACATGCTCTGCTAGTTTGTCACGGTGATGAAATTACTGGACATATGATTGGTTTGATTTGTCCAACCAGTATATGAAGCAAAGACTGGTCTGGTTTAGTTTCCCTTCTGCATTTCGGACATCCATGCTTAGTCAACTAAACCTGTGTAGAACGTATCAAACTCTTTGTCGAATTACTCGGTTCATACTCTAGACATTTATAGTTTCACATACGTCGGGAAAACTTTTCCGATATCAGTAGAGGCCTCATGAAGTCCAACGCCAAGGGACTAAGGAAGGCAAGTACTCGCTTCCTTTACACGAAAATGATTGAACAACCTTGGCTCAGCGTGGTTGTCAATCTATGTTAGATTCATTAACTAGTCAAGAGCTTGTCTGAAGACGTACTTGAATTGATCATTATCTTTAAATTGCTCTTCCTTTTAACATATATCAGTAACTTCAGTAGCAGGTTATCAAATTTGTTAAGTTTACTTAGTTTAGAACGTAGCAAAAACTAATGGAAACGTACTCAATTGCCGAAATCATGCCAATAGCAAAGCAAAGCTCTTTCTTTTGTTTGTAAACATCCTAATCTTCTCACTGCTCTCAGTGCGTCATTTGGCATATTCTTCTTCAAGATGAGTCTGTTAGCAAAGATTATTATGTCGCGGCATGGGAGGAGTCTCTCTCTCTCCAGTCATGCTTCCCAGAAATCAACTCTCCAATGGCTAACCAGATTCCTGAGGACAATGATACAAGCGCAAGCATGGATCAATCTTATCATGACATTTGTGCCAAGGGAACTACTTGTACTTTCCCTGACAAATTAAATCATGAGATGTCACCATTCCTTGGCGTTAATTCATCCGTTATATCGAGCCATATATTACCACCTGAAATGATAAACCCGTGTTCATCAGTTAACTTTCGGCCCCGTCAAACTGTTTCGAATTCAATTTCTGTTCTAGAAATGCATGGAAATGATGCTCAAGTTGTTTTCGATCCATCCATGTGGCAAGTAAGTGCTAGCTATCCTTCCATGAGCCGAAGTACCGAAGTTGATGCAAATTTAACTGCGGATGCATTCACAAATTTGTCACCAGCGACAGTGCCTTGTTCAGATGAAATTTCAGGTAGGTTCTTCCTTTGGTGATTATTTGTTATTTTAATTACATCAACTCATCTTATTGTATGTAAGTCATGTTGGAAAATTGTCTTCTACCATGTTTTCACATGCCCACAAGATCAAGCAGAACTACATGGAAATCGGTACATGGTAAGTTGATTTGTTGTTATAATGAGGCAGAAACCCAGAGGAAAGTTACTTTGTTATAGATTGTGATACTTGCTGGAGATTAGATTTTATGATGTGACGAGTGACTTTGGCACATGCGCATCCTGTTCTCTTCTGCATACATTATTCCTTCGAATTTTGACTCATTTTGGTGTCCGATTGAAATAACGGTTCATTTCTAAGTTACCTAATTGTTTTTTCCATTGGTCTATCCTGCGGCCACTTGGGCATGAGCACAATGAGGGGTAGCACTATCCCAACCAGCAGATAGTCGAGCCTTGCACAACAAAAGGAAAAACCTTCATCACTTGGCTAATTGACTCGGATGTGAAAAACCATACATTCTTTACTGCAGAGTAAGAGTAGGATCACCTGATTTGAAGCTGGATGGTTAGATCTGCACGTGTAAGTTTTTCTTTGTGTATTGATTATTGAAGCTGGATCGGTTACTTTAAGTTTTTCTTAAGTACCTGGATGGTTAGATCTGCACGTGTAAGTTTTTGTGCATAATCATGCTCAAACATCAGACTTGAAAGCCTTGTCTGTATGCGTCCACGTCCATTGTCCTAGCATATAATCCTAGCTTCGGTGGAAACATAAGATTTGATTTTCAAATCTTTGCAGGAGAAAGAAGGGGTAATGGCCTTAGGAAATATGTTGATCTGTATATTGCTGCCCTTAAAGGTGACTGGGCAATGGCTAAAGAATTTTTGCAAGCACATCCCGAAGCATTGAATGCCAGGATAACAAGGGGTTCAGAAACAGCTCTTCATATTGCAGCCGCAGCAAGAAATGCGAGTTTTGTGGAGGAGTTAGTAAAACTGATGACACCAAATGAGTTGGCACTGCAGAACACTGGGAAATACTGCACTTTGTTTCGCTGCAGCATCTGGAATTACAAGTATTGCTGCACCAATGGTGAACAAAAATAGAAAGTTGCCATTCATCCGTGGCAGTTATGGAGCGTTGCCACTGTACATGGCTGCTTTGTTGGGTCACAAAGATATGGTCTGGTATCTATATAAAGTAACCGATCGAGAAGATCTAACTAGGCAAGATAGAATTATGCTACTTATTGCTGCTCTCACTTCCAATCTTTTTCGTTAGCAACCTTCAAACCCTTTACTTTGTACAGATGCTTACAATCTGCATGTGTATTGAGAAAGTCATCAGCCTTTGCGTTCCAAGCGTAGTTTTCACTCCATATTGTGCACAATGTGCTGTTTTCAATGTGTGGGTTTATTACTACTGAATGGAGCTAGAGTCTGTGCATTATTCTTTTCCACCTAAATATGTTGCCAAAAGAACTTCTGGACTAATATGTTGCCAAAATGGGGACACCGCACTTCATGTTCTGGCTAGGAAGCCTTCAGCATTTCTAAGTGGAAACCAACTGGGGATCTTTGCGAGGTGTATCTACTCATGTCAGTAAGCCAGCACAAAATACTGTTCTTTGAACCTTTCTTATACATTTCGTAGTGACATAATACGTTATTTAGTACTCAACATAAAAGTAAGAACAAGCTAAGCTTCGGTTATGAAGAATATCGCCTGTGTTTTGTTCTGTTCCCCACTTCCAAAAAAAAAAAAGTACATGGTACTGAGAAATAAATAAAACGATAAGAGAGAAGAGATCAAAATTGGGAACATCTATATGTCTGTTATCCAAGTTTGGGGTTCATTTTGATACCGCGCTCTGTTTTACGTATGACAGAGAAGAGCCAGATCAGAGTGTAGGGAAATAGAACTTGGAATGAGACAAAATAACAGCACCATTATGAAGCTAAGTTTAATTATCAGTACAACTATTTGTCATGTCTATGTATTCCTTGGTGTTGATAATGAATGGTCAATAATTTGATAGTGAGGCAAGGCAAATTGATGACTTGGCCATGATTCTGTTTGAGTTCATGATTCAACCAAAACATGTGTCCTATTTGTAGCCTTCACATACTTTGAGTTGTTCTTTCACATAATACATTACTGTAAAGGAATATACTAGATTTCGCAGAAAGCAATAAAGAAGAGAATCAGAAAACAATAACAGAAAATAGAGACACAAGATTTACGTGGTTCGGCAAAAGCCTACTCCATGGTGGTAGCAGCAGCGATTTCACTATGTTTTTTATTAGAGATTACAGACCTTTGTCTCTCACTCTTCTTTCTTTTCTATTCAAATAAAGACTCTTCCTACTCCTTTTCTATTCAAATAAAGACTCTTCCTACTTAAAGAATGACTCTTCTCTCTTTTCTTTTGTGCCTTAAAACACAATACAAGACAACATATATATACTTAGAGATAAGTAGTGACTTTCTCTAAATAACCAAATTTGGCACAAGACTTATATACTTAAGTCCAAGTCACAATCTTCTTTGAATAACCGATGTGAGACACCAACACATTCTGAGTTTTTTTATCCAAGACATATTATCATAAATCTCCACCTTGGCTTAGATAAAACAAGCCACAAACAATTTGAAATTAGCATCTGCTGCTACAACACCTGCCCCCTAGGGTTGCACCTTAAATACTGCTGATACTGATCAAATCTAAGCAATGTTTAAACTTGATCTCTGGAATATGCTTTGTCATCATGTCCGTTGATTTCGTGCTCTTGATAGCCTCTTTGTATGTAACAGGCTTTTCAACCTCAATACTCTCTGCCACACTAAGAGTATAAGCAACCATATCCGTATATCCATACTTCTGAGGAGGTCGAATTTCTCTTCTCGGTCTGTTTCTGGCAATGTTATACTGTTGTTCTTGAGATTCTTCATTCTCCTCGATAGAATGAGAACCATCATCCTAATCTATAGGAATTATAGGCAAAGAATCTGGAGCTCAAACTTCTAGCTCCACCTTCTCCCTGACACCGTGGTCTTTTCCTGCATCAATCAACTCCTTTGAAAGCATCGAAGACTCATCAAAGGTCACATCTCTGCTTATTAGGAACTTGGATGACTTGGAATCAGGACACCATAACCGTTACCCTTTTACCCTATTTGCATAGCTTAAGAAAATGCACTTCTTTGCTCTCGGCTCAAGTTTACCATCATTAACATGAGCATAAGCAGGACAACCAAATATCCTCAAATTTTCATAATTAGCATGCTTACCAGAACAAACTTCTTCAGGAGTCTTACAATCAATTGTAGTCGATGAAGACCTATTTACCAAATATGCAGCTGTGTTAACAACTTCTGCCCAAAATTCCTTCGATAACCCGGCATTCAAAAGCATACATCGAGCCCTCTCAAGGAGAGTTCTATTCATCTATTCTGCAACCCCATTCTGCTGTGGCATTTTTCTAACAGTGCGATGCCTCACTATGCCTTAATTCTTGCAGAACTTAGTAAACTCATCCAAGCAGAATTCCATGCCATTGTCAGTCCTCAAGCATTTAATTTCTTTGCCGGTTTGTTTTTCAATCATTATCTTAAACTGCTTTCACTGAACAAAGACATCACTCTTCTTTTTCAAGATGTACACCCAGACCTTTCTTGAGAAGTCATCAATAAAGGTCAACATATATCTGCCACCACCCTTAGAAGGAACCGTGGAAGGACCCCAAAGATCTGACTGGATATAATCCACTGTACTTTTGGTGGTATGAATAGCCCGACTAAATTTCACCCTGAACTGCTTCCCAAAGACACAATGCTGACAAAAATCCAGCTTCCCGGTTTTCTTTCTTCCTAACAAACCTTGTTTGCTTAGCACATCCATACCCCTCTCATTCATATGCCCAAGATGCATATGCCAAAGCTTGGTAGTGTCAGAATCTATATTAGAAGATAAAGCTATTGTTGCTGCTCCTGTAACTGTGCTACCCTGTAACAAATAGAGACTATTTTGTTTCAACCCCTTCATCACAATAAGAGCACCCTTTATTATCCTCATAACTCCACCTGCAGCCCGATAGCTACAACCATTAGAGTCAAGCGTACCCAAAGAAATCAAATTTTTCCTCAACTCTGGAACGTGCCTAACATCAGTCAAAGTTCTCACAATACCATCATGCATCTTAATCTGAATTGAACCTATCCTAACCACCTTACAGGCGACATCGTTTGCCATAAGGGCTTTACCAACATCAAATGAGCTATAAGTGACAAATCAATCCCTATTGGGACACATATGATAGGAGCAACCCGTATCAAGAATCCATCCTCCATCTGAGGAACTGATAGTAATTGAGAGAACATCTGCACCATCAGAATTATCTTCAACTACTCCAGCATCAGCCGTCTTGGAATTATCTTTTTTCTTCCCTTTACGCTCAGGACAATCCTTTATGTAATGCCCTTCCTTGTGACAATGATAACACTTTAATTTTCTGGTCTTTGACTGAGACCTTGATCTTCCTTTATTTTTAGACTCAGCATGGTCAGTGCTTTGGCCTCGAGCCATCAGACCATCACCATGTTCTTCTCCCCTATTTTTTGAAACCTTCTTCCTTAATTCCTGAGAATTTTTTACAGCCTCAACCTCCTCCATGGAGATAATGTCCTTCCCATATAATAAGGTAGCAACAAGATGCTCATACGACGGAGGTAAAGAACACAGCAACAGTAAAGCTTTATCCTCATCTTCTATCTTGATATCAATATTTTTCAGGTCTAATATTACCTTGTTATATTCATCAAGATGATCACTGATCGATGTACCTTCTTTCATCCGAAGAGTATACAGTCGTTGCTTTAAATACAAGCGATTTGTCAGAGACTTCGTCATGTATAAGCTCTCCAATTTCAGTTGTAATCCAGTCGCAGTAGTTTCCTGAGAAACCTTTCGCAACACGTTGTCGGCTAAACACAGCAATAGGGCACTATGGTCTCTCTCCAACATGTCTTCTTTTTCATCATTAAACATCGTATCAGGAAGCCCTTGTTTCCCCTTTAACGCTTTCAACAACCCTTGCTGAATTAAAATAGCACGCATCTTCATCCTCCATAAATTGAAATCGTTCGATTTATCAAACTTCTCCAAATCATACTTCGTTGAAGTATTTGGCGCCATTGCAAGGTGCTTTCAATCTACCACTGAACCTCAGCTCTGATACCACTTGTAAATGAATATACTAGATTCCGTACGAAGAAATAAAGAAGAGAATTGAAAACAATAACATAAAATAGAGACACAAGATTTACGTGGTTCGGCAAAAACCTACTCCATGGTGGTAGCAGCGATTTCACTATATTTTTCACTGGAGATTACAAACATGTCTCTCTCAACAGACCCTCTCAAAAAATGACTCATCTCTAGACTTTTCCTACTCAAAGAAGGACTATTCTCTCTTGTCTTTTTAAAGGAAGACTTTTCCTATTCAAAGAAGGACTCTCCTCTCTTTTCTATTCAAAGAAAGACTCTTCCTACTCAAAGAAGGACTCTTCTCTTTTTTCTCTTGTGCTTTAAAACACAATACAAGACAACATATATATTCTTAGAGATAAGTAGTGACTTTCTCTAAATAACTAATGTGGGACAAAACTTATATACTTAAGTTCAAGTCACAATCTTTTTTGAATAACTGATGCGGGACACCCCCACTGGATTTTTTTTATACAAGACATTATCACAATTACTACTTTCTGGTTCTATGGTTGAAAGCTTTGTTCTGTGGTTAGCAGGAAAGGGACAAGAAAATTGTGTCTCTGCGCGCGTTTGTGAGTTTGTACGGGTCTGTGTGTGTGTATATATATATATATATATATATATATATATATATATATATAGAGAGAGAGGGTTAGACCTATAGTGTGGTCTTGAACCTCGCAAACTTTGTTCTGTCAACGGCCTTTACAAAAGACAAGCCTATCGAGCCTTTTGTTCAAATTCTCTTGATGCATTCGTCATATATTATATGCTTTGTCCTGTCATCTTGTGCAAAAGTTCTTGATTATGGCCTCAATGTTGACAGCAACCTTATTATCATCTATACCGTTGAATGTTACTCGGTCGGCAGTCATACCTAATTCAGTTAGCAGATTTTGCACCGACTCCATTTAACTTAGTAGGTGATTTAAAAATATGATGTGGAGACGAGATTTGGAGTCTGACTCAAAGGTGTGAAATTAAGAGAAGGGCTTGTATATGCTATCTACCTTCTACTGCAGCTCTAAAATTTCTTTTAGTAAACATACAAGACTAAGGCACTTCCCAAAATCTGAGGGAATTTGTTGCACTTGGTGCCTTTATAGCATTTCTCAGATGCGAGCTTTCGACTATAATTGGCTCAAGAGAGGTGTAATTTCATTGCAACTTCCCAGAGGAGCACTTACATTAGCTGTACCTTTCTTGTGACTATCCTGCATTGCTTGGAGACTGCTCGTAAATACATGAGCGGAGTGGAGGACGTCCCAACTGTTAGAGAACGGGTCCAACAATGTATATAATGCTCTAACACTCTGCCTCACGTGCAAGCCCCCCATTACACGTGAAGAGGCTAATCAAGGTGCATCACTACCAAATGCACAAATAAACTGAGTGTAAATTGTATTATAATAAAGGGGAACTAAATATATAAGGTGGAAGAATTGAACTCAAGACATTGTCAAACCTGAGCTTTGATACCATGTTAAGTTACCATATACTCTAAAAGCTTAGTCAGACAATTGACTCAATAATGTATATCATGCTCTAACGTGTTCAGTGTTGGCCTTCATTATGGCGTTCTAAGGAAACAAAAATTATCTAAGACTTCTGCTTGTTTCCCAAATTTGGCTACCCCGGGTTGTTGGTTGCTGCGATCATTATACATTCTCTGATCCAAAGTGGCGATGCCACACTTTGGTTTTGGTAGGCACTTGCCCAAATTATGTTTGAATTTCTGATTCATACCAGCACTATGGTCTATTTTTAAGAAGAAAAAACATTCAAAATCGGGATAGCATCATAGCATGTACCACAGATTGAATCTTGCCCACCTTATACAAGGTTCCTGCCCTTGCCGCTGCCTCTCCGTTAACATGTTTCGCTCATGTCTCGTTAACAAATAACTTCAATATTGGTTTCTTGCAGGGACTCCTATCAGGGGTGCGCTACTGGGAAAGATCCCAAAATTCCTAGGTACTTACACTACACCAAAACTGGCCTATGGTGACAAGAAGGCCTACGGTATAAAAGGAACCGTAGGTACAAGTTATGTATGCCTACGGTTCATATTGCACCGTGGCTATTCGTGCTGCTTTAGTTTGGAAGAGCAGTCACATGGTCTCTCTCTCTCTCTCTCTGAGACTTGCCCAGTTGCCAAATACTCTCACCCATTCCCAGACAGGTAGACGGCAGCACTCACCGGCGACGGGCGACAGAGACACAGACACGGACACGGCAGGGGCTCCTCGAGTTGACTCTTTTTGGCAGAGCTCAGCTCAGATCTGGAACGAACAAGACAACGAGGGGGGACTTCACCGGTGGACTCGACTACCGAGGTCCGAGGCCGTCTTCAAATTCAGATCTGGAACAACAATCGAAGAAGAAGCAGTGACTGGTGAAGGCGAGAACTCCACCGGCCAATGACCCTCCCCGGTGACGACGCGTTGATGAACGGTGACCTTAGAAGAAGCAGTGACGGGCAGACTGAACAACGAGTGTCGACGGGGAGGCGAGGACTCCGGCGGTGGCGACTCATTGACGACTGGTGCGGCAATAGTGCACCTTCCCCTGTCAGTCGAAAGGTTTCTGGTTTCTCTCATTTCCCATGTCTGCGGCAACAGTGCACTTCCGATCTCCTCTTCAGCCTAATTAAGCCACTCCACAGGTAACAATTCTCATTCAATTTCCAATTCCAATTTCAATTTCCAATTCCAATTTCAATTTACACTTTCTTCTTGTTCTTTCTGCGAATTTGTCCCGGTCTCTCTCTCTATTCGTGCTCTTGCAATCTTAGGCCAAGTTTCTACTAGGTCTTATACCTTTGCTAACCAGTAGTGGTGATGGCCAAGGTGGGTCATCTTTTGCTACTGGCCAAAGCGACGATGAGCTCTCCACAAACTATGGGGGGCTTGATTTGGAGGCCTTGAGTCGGTTGGATGGGCGGAGGTGGTCATCTAGCTGTAGGAGTCAAGAAGGGTTGGAGTTAGTTGCTGTGAACCGGGATGGAGAAGAGGAAAGCATGACAGAGAGTATTAGGACCCTGAGCCAGAAGTATAGGCCCATGTTCTTTGAGGAACTGATTGGGCAGAATATTGTGGTTCAGTCCCTCATGAATGCTATTGTTAGGGGAAGGGTTGCTTCTCTTTATCTTTTCCAAGGTCCCCGTGGGACTGGAAAGACATCAACTGCAAGAGTATTAGCTGCTGCTTTGAATTGTCTTGCCAGCAACAAAACTAAGCTTTGTGGGGTTTGTAGGGAATGTTCTGAGTTCATTTTAGGGAATGTTCTTCGTCAGCTACCGTAAGTTAGAGGCTTTAGCCTATAAAGCAGCTTAATTGTGGCAAGGAAGCGAAGAAAAGTATGCTCTCCAGCTGTTTATTTGTGTTTATCGCTAAATTATTTTTCGCCTGTCTTGTTTATGCTGGTGCTATATGAGGATTTTTCGATTTTATGGGTGATTAATTATTGAAGATTCGTCAATTTGAGATAACATGAAGTAATTGAAGGTTTGAAGCCTGCTTCGATGGTTATTTACATGTGAATTGTGGTGTTGTTGTGTCACCAATATGGGGGTTAGATTCGCTCTGGAGTATTACCCGATATGGCTAGGATTCTGAGTTGTTCTAATGCATTTGCTGTTACTTATTTTTTGCTGAATCCTTGCATGCAGTTTTTTTGTGTGTGTCTTCATGATGCTTGAACTCCTCCTTCTTACATGTCGATTTGGGCCCCCTTCCCCTTACTATCACATATTTTTCTTCCCTCTCCCCCTTGTGCTGATGGTTTACCAAATTGAATGGTTTTCCCCCAATGTTGTGTTTGTTTTGTTGTTTGCTTGTCAAGTGCTCAATGTTTTGCTTCCTTGTGTTTGCATTGAAGTGCTTTAAAGATAATGTACCACTATGGTTAGATCTCTTAATACTGAAGCTGGTGCTTGGCAGGGTACAGTGGTAGCATGGAAATGATTTTCAAAATATTTTTTTTGACAAATAATGAGCTATGCCTACGGTAGTACCGTAGGCATAGCTGGGAATAAGTGGGTTAATACGAATTCGGCATAGGTATATAGGCTACGGTATAACCGTAGGCATAACCTTCAACCCCGTAGGCATAGATCTGGGGCATCGCCACTTCTGGCTACGGTATAGTACCGTAGGGATAGGCTATGCCTACGGGACATGGCACCTATACCTACGGTACTGTACCGTAGGCATAAGCTGGTTTTCTTGTAGTGTTACGTATGCAACACAACTACCATAAACATTACACCATACACCATATACCATGAACATAGTTTGAATTGATGTTTCTACAGTTCAAAGGCTCAAGGTAATCTACTGCAAAAGGCAATGCAAACCCAAGCACTGGAGCTCGTGAGACAACTGTGGCATTAGGTTCTCTTAGAAGATGACTTGGCTATTGGAGAGTTGATCAGGTTCCCTTCTAGGTTGTTGTTTATTGCTGCAGAGCTGGGAATCGTGGAGTTTGTAATTCTGCTTATCCAATCGTATCCGGATCTAATCTGGAAAGTTGTTGATAAATAATGTCGAAGCATATTTCATATCGCAGTGGAACATCGTCAAGAAAAGATTTTTAACCTCGTATACGAGATAGGTGCTACAAAGGATTTGATTGCAGCTAGGAAAGATGAAAACAATACTAATGTGCTGCATTTGGCTGCAAAACTAGCACCGCCTAATAGACTGAATATTGATTCTGGTGCAGCTTTGCAGTTGAGAAGGGAGTTGCTTTGGTTCAAGGTTAGTTCCATCTCACAAATCTGTAACATGCTAGACAGACATGCACCCACGTATGTAGCATATGGGGATTTGCCTTTGAAACTGAACTGAATATGGGGTGGGGCTAAATCCACGTTCTTTTATATGGCAAAATCCACACCCCTTGCTTGCTAAAGGAGGCATTACCAGCAGTTTTGATCCCCTTCTTTGGTCCTTCAGTGGTCCTCTTTATTTTGTTCTCAACTTTCTTTCATTTCATGGGTTAAAGCTAAGATATTCTCTCCAAAATAGAGCCAAAGTAGAACGAGAAATCAAAGGGGCAGGATCCTCATAATATCCATTTTATTTGACCGTTAATTTATTTAGCATAATATTATCATTTTTTTTTCTGTTTTTCTGGGCTTATAATACTCTCCTATGATTGTAGGAAGTCGAAAAGATTGTCCAACCGCTGTATAAACAGATGAAAGACTCTAATGGTAGAACACCTGGGATGTTATTTACGGAGGAGCACAAGGGCCTAGTATGTGAAGGGGAGAAGTGGATGAAGGATACAGCATCTTCGTGCATGGTTGTCGCAACACTCATCGCCACTGTCATGTTTGCTGCTGCCTTCACTGTACCCGGCAGTGACAATGATGATACAGGGAGTCCCATTTTTCCATCACACTTGTCCTTCTTGGTTTTTGCCATCTCCGATGCACTAGCGCTATTTTCATCCGCCACTTCCATATTGATGTTCCAGTCCATTGTCACCTCACGCTATGCTGAAGAGGATTTCCTTGACTCTTTACCAAACAGATTAATCTTAGGACTTGCAACCCTCTTCATCTCAATTGCCACCATGATGGTATCTTTCTGTGCCACCATATTTATTGTTCTTGGCCGAGGTTTTGCACGGGTTGCTCTTCCACTTGTTTTGCTTGCTGGTATTCGTGTGACGTTGTTTGCATTGTTACAGTTTCCGCTCTTTGTGGACATGTTGAGCCATACATATAGGTTTAGCAGCCTGTTTCGTCCAACACGTCGGTTATTGTTCTAGATGGTGCCACAAGATTCTCAAGGGTCGTTGACCGCTAAACTTCTCATCCAACTCCTTGCAATAGCGGTAGAATTTAGTTATGTATAGTGCAATTAGTTATTCAGAGACATGTTTGTATAACATGGAGGATCACCAGGTTTCATAACAGGATTGAATGATAAGCGCAGGCCAGGCGCATGTGTGTGCCCATGGAAAATTTTGTGGCCTCCCTCTGTCCTACTATCTAGGATTTTGATTTTGTTTGCTACTAGTTACAAGTACAGGCGAAAGACTCACTTCGTATAGCATGCTGTCATACGCACATTATTAAAAATTGTTCAAGGATACACTAGATTCCACATCAAGTATTAAAGAAAATAATCGAAAAAACAATAACAGAAAATAGAGGTATACAAGATTTACATGGTTCGGCTAAAAGTCTACTCCACGGTAGTAGCAGTACTATGTTTGTCACTAGAGATGTCTCTCTTAATAAACCCTCTCAAAGAATGACTCTTCTCTGTCAAAAAAAAAACTCTTCCTACTCAAAAAATGACTCTTCTTTTTTGTCTCCTATTCATAAAACACAATAAAAGCAAAACTTATATATATATACTTAAAGAAAAGTAGTGACTTTCTCTATATAACCAATGTGGGACAAGGCTTATATACTTAGGACTAAGGCTTCGTTTGACAAAACTTTTTTTTTCGGTTTTCAGTTTTTAAAGAGCAGTTTAATTTATTTTTTTTTAGAAAACAAGTGGGTGTTTGATAACCCTTTTTTTTAGTTTTTTATTTGGTGTTTGGTAACCCTTTTTATTTTGACTTTTTTTTTTGGGTGGTTTGCGGTGGCGATGGTGGGGCGTAGCGGTGGTCGACGATGGTGGTGGCCGGCGGTGGTCGTCGTCAGGCGACCGACGGTTGTCGTGGCAGTCGCCGGTAGTGGCTGCCAGTGGTGGTGGTCGGAGGTGGCTGCTAGCGGTGGGCAGTGGCTGTAGGCTGGCGGTGGTGACTGGAGCTGGCTGCCGCCCTATAGTGGTTGCCGACGGCCGGAGGTGGTGGTTATGGGGCGGAGGTGGGCGGTGGCTGCTGGCGGTAGTGACCGGAGCTGGCTGCTGCCCTATGGTGGTTGCCGGCGACTGGAGGTGCCTGTCGGGTGGCGGTGGGAGGTGGCTGCCGACGGTGGTGGTCGGAGATGGCCTCCGACCAGCGGTGGTGGCCACCACCCACCGCGCCCAGTGGTGGCTGCCGGAGGTCGGAGGTGGCTGCCGGCGGTGGGTGTGTTTTCCTCTTTTTTTTTACTCTACAATTTAAAAAGTGGTTTTTTAAATTGAAAAAAATTGGTTACCAAACGCACTTTTTTTTCCAATTTTGAAAACTAAAAAAAAAGAGGAAAAAAAAAGCGTCAAACATGGCCTAAGTTGTTACCTTCTCTAAATAACCGATGTGGGATTCTCATACATTCCGGGTTTTTTTTTCTCCAAGACACATTATCACAAATCTCCACCTTAGTTTGGATAAAACAAGCCACAAACAAACTGAAAATATCATTTGCTGCTACCACACCTGTCCCTTGGGCTGCACCTTAAATACTTCTGATACCGATCAAATCTAAGCAATGATTAAACTTGATCTCTGGAATATGCTTTGTCATCATGTCCGCTAGATTTTATCTGTGGAAATCTTCTCTACCGTAACAGTACCCTGAGAAATCACATCCCGAATAAAATAAAACCTGACATCAATGTGCTTGGTTTGCTCATTAAACATTTGATTTTTGGTTAGATGTATGGCACTTTGGCTATCGCAGTAAACAGTGCTAGAATCTTGCTTCAACCCCAAATCACCAACCAAGCCCTTCAACCAGATGGCTTCCTTCTCTGCTTTAGTCCCCGCTATGTACTCAGCTTCTGTAGTAGACAAGGCAACAATAGTTTGTAGAGTAGCCTTCCAACTAATCACATAACTCGAAAAAGTAAAGATATATCCTGTCAAAGATTCCCTCCTATCTAAATCTCCAGCATAGTCTGAATTTACATATCCAACAACTATACCATTCACACATCACTGTCCCGATGGTAGACTAAACCAGTATCTGCACTACCTCTCAAGTATCGAAGTATCCACTTCACTGCCTGCCAATGAGCTTTTCCAGGATTACCCATGTACCTGCTAACCACACTGACTAGATGAGAAATATCTAGTCTCATACAAACCATAGCATACATGAGACTGCCCACTACACTAGCATATGGAACACACGCCATGTGCTCCACCTTCTCCTGGGTTTGTGGGGAATCAGCTGCTAAAAGCTTAAAGTGTGCCGCCAAAGGAGTAGTCACAGATTTATAGTTTTTCATACCAAAGTGTTGCAGTACTCGGTTAATGTACTTTTTGTGGGACTAGTTCAAAAGTCCTGCATGTCGATCCCTTTGAATCTTCATCCTTAATATCCTCTTTGCTGCGCCCAAGTCTTTCATCCCAAATTCCCTTTTCAACTGCTCTTTCAAACCATTGATATCTGACATCGATTTTGCAACAATCAACATACAACAACAAGTATATATGAGAACCATCTGCGAGCTTCTGGTAATACACATAACTATCGTAGGCACTCCTGGTGTAACCTCTCTTTGCCATGAAAGTGTCAAACCGCTTATACCACTGTCATGGAGATTGCTTTAATCCATACGAGGATTTCTGCAAAAAGCAAACATGATCTTCCTTACCTTGGATCACGAATCCCCTCTGATTGACGCATGAATATCTGCTCTTCCAACTCACTGTGTAGAAAAGTTGTCTTGACATCCAGCTATTCTAACTATTCTAACTCCAAATCATATAGAGCAACCATAGCAGGCAACAATCTTATCGAAGTCTGTTTTACTACATGAGAAAATATTTCTTTGTTATCAATACCTTCTCTCTAGTAAAACCCTTAGCTATTAAGTGTGCTTTATACCTTGCATCTTCCATTCCAGGACACTCCTTCTTCTTGTAGACCTATTTGCAACCAATAATCTTTTGGCCCACAGGCTATTTCACCAATTCTCACGTTTAATTCTTGTAAAGAGATTCCATCTCCTCACTCATAGCAACTGTCCACCGCACTAATTCCATGCTCTTGATGGCCTCTTTGTATGTAGTAGGCTCTTCAACCTTAATACTTTCTACCACACTAAGAGCATATGCAACCATATTCGCATATCCATACTTTTGAGGAGGTCGAATTTCTCTTCTCGCTCAGTTTCTAGCAATGATATATTGCTATTCTTGAGATTCTTTATTCTCCTCAGTAGAATGAGAACCATCTTCCTTATCTGTAGAAATTATAGGCGAAGAATCTGGAGCTTGAACCTTCAGCTCCACCTTCTCCCTAATACCTTGGTCTTTCCCTGCATTAATAAACTCTTTGTTCTTTGAAAGCATCGAAGATTCATCAAAGGTCACATCTCTGCTAATTAGGAACCTGGATGACTCAGAATTAGGACATCACAACAGGTACACTTTTACCCCATTTGCATAGCCACTTCTTTGCTCTCGGCTCAAGTTTACCGCCATTAATATGAGTATAAGCAGGATAACCAAATATCCTCAAATTTTCATAATTAGCATGCTTACCAGACCAAACTTCTTCAGGAGTCTTACAATCTATTGGAGTCGATAGAGACCTATTTACCAAATATGCAGTAATGTTAACAGCTTCTGCCCAAAATTCCTTCCTTAACTAGGCATTTAAAAGCATACACCGAGCCCTCTCCAGGAGAATCCCATTCATCTGTTATGAAACCCCATTCTACTGTGGCATTATTCTAACAGTGTGATGCCTCACCATGCCTTTATTCTTGCAGAACTCTATAGACTCATTCAAGCAGAATTTCATGCCATTGTTAGTCTTCAAGCATTTAATTTCTTTGCCGGTTTGCTTTTCAATCATCATCTTAAACTGCTTCCACTGAACAAAGACATCACTCTTCTTTTTTAGAATGTACACCCAGACCTTTCTTGAGAAGTCATCAATAAAGAGCAACATATATCTGCCACCACCCTTAGAAGGAACCATAGAAGGACCCCAAAGATCTGAATGAATATAATCCACCGTACCTTTGGTGGTATGAACAGCCCGACATGAATTTCACCCTGCCCTACTCTCCAAAGACACAATGCTCACAAAAATCTAGCTTCCCGATTTTCTTGCTTCCCAGCAAACCTTGTTTGCTCAGCACATCCATACTCCTCTCACTCATATGCCCAAGACGCTTATGCCAAAGCTTGGTAGTGTCACAATCTATATCAAAAGATGAAGCTGGTGCTCCTGTAATTGTGCTACCCTGCAACAAATATAGACTATTTTGTTTCAACCCCTTCATCACAACAACAAGAGAACCCTTCATTATCCTCATAACTCCACCTGCAGCCCGATAGCTACATCCGTTGGAGTCAAGCGAACCCAAAGAAATCAAATTTTTCCTCAGCTCTAGAACGTGCCTGATATCAGTCAAAGTTCTCACAATACCATCATGCATCCTGATCTAAATTAAACCTATCCCAACCACTATACAAGCGACATCGTTTCCCATAAGAACTTTACCACCATCAAATGAGCGATAAGTGGCAAACCAATCCCCATTGCGACACATATGATAGGAGCAACCCGTATGAAGAATCCACCCTTTATCCGAGGAACTGATGGTAACTGAGAGAACATCTACACCATCAGAATTATCTTTTACTACTCCAGCATCAGCCGTCTTGGAATTATCCTTTTTCTTTCCTTTACTCTAAGGACAAATCATACTTCGTCAAAGTATTTTGCGCCATTGCAAGGCGCTTTCAATCTACCTCTGAACCTCAGCTCTGATACCACTTGTTAAAGGATACACTAGATTCTGCACCAAGTATTAAAGAAGATAATTGAAAAAATAATAACATAAAATAGAGGCACACAAGATTTACGTGGTTCGGCTAAAAGCCTACTCCACGGTGGTAACAGCGATTTTACTATGTTTGTCACTGGAGATTACAGACCCTTGCCTCTCTTAACAAACCCTCTAAAATAATGGCTCTTCTCTTTCCAAAGAATGGATCTTCATACTCAAAGAAGGACTCTTCTCTCTTTGCCTACTCAAAGAAGAACTATTCTCTCTTGTCTCTTATCCTTAAACCACAATACAAGCCAACATATATAGATATATATATATATATAGAGAGAGAGAGAGAAAGTAGTGACTTTCTCTAAATAACCAATGTAGGACAAGGCTTATATACTTAGGACTAAGTTGTAACCTTCTCTGAATAACCGATGTGAGATTCCTACAAATTCCGGATTTTTTTTCTAAGACACATTATTTGAAAACCCATAATGTATGGACCTTTAAGCTCCCTGTGAATTTATTTTGCACTTGGTCCAAATTTGTGAAGTTGAGAACCACAATGCAGTAGTATATCTTTTATAATTCTAAAAATGGTCAAAATACAAGTTTATGGCTTGATAATTAGATACTTGGTGGTACAGCCATTGCCAAATATGGGAATCGCATTAGATATGATTCAGGTTTAGATGGAAATCATAAAGTTGCAGATATTAATAAATAACCAGTGGAGACCGGCTCAAACTTGATCATAAGCTCTTACGTTATGTCATGAGGAATTGATATCTATGGCACCACCTCAATGCAAAAGAGATGATAAAATTGTCTGCTTATTGAATAATAATAGTAAATTCTCTATGAAATATGGTTGGCAAGCTTTAAGGACTGCTAAGGAAACAGTGCTGTGGTGGAAATTGGTCTGGTTCTATGGCAACATTCACAAGTATGCCATGATCCTTTGGATGCTATGTAAAGGGGGATTGAGCACAAAAAGTAGATCAAGTTATGACACATGTTCTTCATGTCCCAAAAAGAGGATGAGATCACTTATTTTGGGTATGTCAATATGCTCTAGCTTTGCAGAAGGAGATATTGGCAAAATTGCAGATTGTTGTCCAACCGAATTCTTGGAAGCAAATGGTGAGATACGCTACCACGAATATTCATATCAATTCCAAGCTATGTTAAGAAGTTGGTGATCATCGGCATTGCGTGTGAAAGATACGTTATGAAAGGAAAACTCGAATATTCAATCAAGAACGTAGAATTGTTTATGCCACTATTCAGCTAGTTAAGGAAATCTAATTATCTATATATCTATATCTATATATACTAGTAAGGATCACGTGCTTTGCACGTTATATAGTGATTTGAAATAAAAATATGATAAATTTTGATTTTAAAAAATAGATATTAATCAATATGACTGTTATAATTAAACTATAATAATAAATCAGTTGTCAACTGCTAATCAAATACCTTAAGTAGGAAAAGTTCATTACACAAAACATGGTCTTACTTTCAACCTGAAATATTCATCGAAATTATCATCATTTTCTTTTGCTATTTATCATACTTATTTATTTTGTCACATCAAGTTACTGCTAAAGAAAATCCTGACTATTTTATATTATATCTTGTTATCCAAGGTACACTGAGATTGTAATTTGTCTCAAATATATTTCACAAATATGTAATTCTCACGAACACTACAAGTTTGGCTCTACAGTAAAAAAATGAATAAAAGTGTATACAGATAATTAATGTCAGGCACTACAAGAAAAAATGCTTTTAGCGACGGGAAAATTCGTCTCTAAATGTTTTAGCGACGGATTTCCCGTCGCTAAAAGTCCCTCGTATAAAAGCCCGTTATTAATAGTTTGGCGACAGAATTTTCAAATCCGTCGTGTAATATTTAAGTTCTTGCGACGAATTTATTTATTAATTAGCGACGAAATATCCGTCTCTAATTATATTTTAAGCTAAATGTCTTATTTATCGACGGATATAATCCATCACCAAAAGTCAAATTTTTTTTAAAATATATTTTTTATTTTTCTAATGCCCAAACCTGTAATAAAAAAATCAATCCTCAACAACAACGCGCAATAATCAATACACAAAAAAATATATATAAGACTCATTATGTACAAGCTGGGAACCGGATACAGCCGGTTAGAGGAGGGGAGAAGAGTACAAGCTGGGCTCGGGGGCCGGGGGAAGCTGGGATCGGGCACGAGAAGGGGCTCATCAGGGGTTGTCGTGTCCTTGATCTGGATCCTGCTGTTTCGGGGCTGGCTCGGCATGTCCAGTTGTGGTACCCTGCTGATCCTGCTCCTTGATCATCCTCAACACCACCGTAGCAATGCGCGCAATCTCCTCGTCGTCCAATGGATGTCGAGGAGCCGGTGTCTGTGGAGTGCCAGCGGGGGGTGAGGACGCTTCTATCACGGCACGAGCAGTCTGACTAGGCAGGCCGCGTATGCTGCCTTTCGGTAGATTGGTGACCTCTAGCGTATCCAGCCATCGCTTCAAAGCCCCAGTACTCGCACCCGTACTAGTGGATGCTGATGGCTGTCCGGACTGCTCCTCAGACCCCCTAAGATGTTCATACGAAGCCTACAAAAACAGTAATATAAAGATATGTTAGGGCATTAATTAACACAACAGACACTGAGGATAGAAAGACAAAAAATTAACAACTTAAACAAATTGACTCACATCGATCCGCCGGCCAATATCTGAAATATAGTCTCCCGCCCAGTGCACCTCGTCCTTGTCCTTCTTCCACACATGCGTCTGATTATACATCAGAGCTACGATCTCATCGTCCTCCAGATCCGGGTGCTCGACCGCATTCTTGTGTCGGACGATGTCGTGTGGCACCGACCCCCAGTGTGCGTCGGATCTTTATTCGTCTGTTCTCAGCCCCACTCTTACTCTTGGTGTCCCAACCTGGATCCGTAGCCCACCGATCTATCATCGCCGTCCATATAGTCGGAGATATCCAATGTGGGGGATATCCCGTCATCTTCGTCATTGGGGCACCCTCGGGCAGCATCTTCTTCACCTGGTCCCTTGCGTCGTGGAGCCATCGGCGGTAATTCTTGCTGATGTAAGCAAAGAAGGCCTGCGGCCCCAGTGCCTGCTGCTTAGGCGAGTCAAACGTGAACCCCTCCTATAAGGCATACGCAAAGTCGAGAAATTTGTCAACGCGACACTCAAAATCTTCAGCATTCTTCCTTTTCATCCAACTTCGATCGACCGACATGATGACTGAATTATCGTACTGTATACCTCCTTCAATTATGACCGGTCATTAGGCATTGCCGATGTAAATATGAATGCATGAATGTTACAACATGTCTATATATTTCCCCTCCACTGTCTAACAAGTAGTGGTCCTATCCCATTCAGAAAAGCACATGTTTATAAAACAGTGAATAACTCATGCTTAGTCCCATGTCTGCGAAAAATTCGGCAGCACCTCCCCACATTTCTCCAAGTACACGACATTGATTAGGAAATCTAACATTCATCTAACCTTGCCTTGCAAGGTTTTACGAATGTTAGAAGACCAGATCTGTATGCACCCGGAGAAACACACGAGAACGTGTACCAAATATCCACGATATAGAACACAAAGCATGAGTCAAAACACTGTTTTATAAACAATTAGCTTTTCCAAATTGTCCAAACTAGACATCTAAAGGCTCATTACAAAGCATTACTTTGTAATGAGTACCTTTGAACGAGAACTAAGGGTTTTTATACATGCATGCGTTCAGAAATTGATAACATATGCAAGAATCTTTCTGAAATATCAAAACTGTAGAAAGATCGTTACATATGTTACCAATTCCACATTAAATAGAATTCGTTGGCAACGAGTTGAACCATCTCGTTGCCAACGGACTTCTCAAAACTACAACTAATATAAAAAAGGCAGGGTTTGTAAACAACGAGTAATTGAACCATCTCTGGGCAATATGGAGTAATTATGGGATGTACTAGGGCTAATTAGGGCTAACTGGGTTATTAGGGTTAATTACGAGTATTAATTATAGCTAATTAGGGTTGATTAGAACTAATTAGGGTTATTTAGTCCTAATTAGGGTTTAATTGTGCCGACTAGTGCTGATTAGTCCTAAATAGGGCTAGATTAGGCTTAATTAGGTTATATTAGGGCTAATTAATGTTAATGAGGACTAGTTTTGGATAATTATAGCTAATTAGGGTTGATTCGGACTAATTAGGGTTATTTAGTCCTAATTAGGGTTTAATTGTGCCGAGTAGTGTTGATTAGTCCTAATTAGTGCTAATTAGGCTTAATTGGGTTATGTTAGCGCAAATTACGACTAATTAGGCTAATTATAATCAATATGCGCGTAATTGGGTTCATTTGTGCTAATTTGGGATAATTACAGCTAATTTGATTTTCATTAAGTTCTTAGGGTTAGTTAAAACTAATTAGGTTCGTTAGAGCTATTTAGGGTTAGTTGGTTTATTAAAATACTGTTAATCAGGGCTAATTATAGCCAGTGCTGGAGCCACGATGATATTCTAGGGGGTGCATGCTAAAAATGTCGCGTTAACCTAATTAACCTAAATTTAATGCACAGTCAACAATCTCAATTCTAACACCTCATATAGGGTGTCGATATGGTGTCCGATACGTGTCTGACACCTCTGGACACATGTCCGACACATACCGACACATGTCTGACGCCTTCGGACACGTGTCCGACGCCCACCGACACGCACCTCAGGACACATCAGCATATGTTAATTTATTTTGTAAATGTCGGACACCGTCGATCAGATGTGGTGTCCGCATCTGCGCTAACTAACAGGTATCTCAACCAATTGGGTCCCATCCTCCGTCAACAATCTCAATTCTCAATCCTTAAATGCTCAATGCAATAAAGATTAACAAAAATCACACATTCAATCCAATTGAGTCCCATCCTCCTTCAATAATCTCAATATCTCAAATGCTCAATGCACAATTAACAACCTAAAATCATCAATTAATAATCGCAATTACTTCAAATGCGCAGCTAATAACCTAAAATCATCAATTAAAAACCTAAAATCACAGATCAATAATCACAATTCTCAAATGCACAATTAACAACCTAAAATTATCAAACAAATGATCAATGTTCAAATGGGAAAAAATTGTTCAAAATGCACTTATCCGATGCGCTTGAATTATTTTAATT
Organism: Escallonia herrerae; assembly: GCA_033070095.1. Classification (NCBI taxonomy): domain Eukaryota; kingdom Viridiplantae; phylum Streptophyta; class Magnoliopsida; order Escalloniales; family Escalloniaceae; genus Escallonia; species Escallonia herrerae. Next base: position 87,828 of record JAVXUP010001829.1, on the reverse strand, counting down.
TAGGGTTCGATTGTATTAGGGCATTCGATTTAGGGTTCAATTAGTTTAATTTAGGGTTCAGTTCGATTAGGGCATTCAATTTAGGGTTTAATTAGGGTTCAGTTACAACAATTTAGGGTTCAATTAGGGAGTTTTATTGATTTAATTTAGGGTTCGGTTGATTTGGGGCATTCAATTTAGGGTTCAATTAGGGGGTTTAATTATTTCAATTTTGGGTTCGGTTGGATCAGGGCATTCAATTAGGGGTTCAATTAGTTTAATTTAGGATTCGATTCGATTAGGGCATTCAATTTAGGATTTAATTATTGTTCAATTACTTCAATTTATGGTTCAATTAGGGGGTTTTATTAGTTCAATTTAGGGTTCGGTTGATTTGGGGCAATCAATTTAGGGTTCAATTAGTTCAATTTAGAGTTCGGTTGGATTATGGCATTTAATTTGTGGTTCAATTAGTTTAATTTAGGGTTCGATTTGATTATGGCATTCAATTTAGGGTTTAATTAAGGTTCAATTACTTCAATTTAGGGTTCAATTAAGGGGTTCTATTGATTCAATTTAGGGTTTGGTTGATTTTGGGGTATTCAATTTAGGGTTCAATTAGGGGGTTCAATTATTTTAATTTAGGGTTCGGTTGGATAAGGGCATTCAACTAGGGGTTCAATTAGTTTAATTTAGGGTTCGATTTGATTAGGGCATTCAATTTAGAATTTAATTATGGTTTAATTACTTCAATTTAGGGTTCAATTAGGGGGTTCTATTAGTTCAATTTAGGGTTCGGTCAGTGTTATTAAAGGCGCACCTAGGGGGTTCTATTAGTTCAACTTGATTAGCTTATTTCAGAGTATTGTTCTGCTTCGTTTCAGTTAATCTTCCACTTTTTAATAACTGAAGTGTATAATACTTCGTCGTGTTAGATTTTATATGCCCTAAATCATTGAGCTAAACAGCTAAACAGCAAAACATTGTGCAACGAGCAATTGAGGTAGGACTTAGTAGCACTGTAGCAGCAGTAGGACATATCAAATGGGAGGGAAGAGAGTAACGAACCAGCAAAAGCACTGGTGCAGGTGAGAAGCTGCTTCGATGGAGCAGCGGCCGGAGCGACGGGCTCTCGACGGCAACGAGAAAGGCGGTGCGGCAGGTGAGAGAGAAGCTGCTTCGATGGAGCAGTCGAGCTCGAGCAACAAGAGGGATGATGGTGGTGTCATCGAAGGTGGCGCGGTGTCGAGGGGATGATGGTGGTGTCACCGAAGGTGTACCTTGCCGTAGAGGGGGTCACCGTAGGTGAGAACGTCAGTGGGTGAGAGATAATTAAGAGACAGAGAGAGAAACAGGAGGAAGGCAGATCTGACCTAATTTATGGGGATTTTTAGCGACTGAAAGTTATCGTCGCTAAAAGTCTGTCGGTAAAACTCTTTTTTACACTTTTACCTACGAAATTTCTAGCGACGGTGTAGTCTGTTGGTAACCGTCCGTCTGCATAACATTTTACCTACGGAATGGTCCGTCGTTGCTACATTTTTAATGACGGACTTTTACGGACGGTGAAACCCGTCGCGGAAAGATCTTTTAGCGACCAAATTTCGTCCGTCGCTAAAAGTCCGTCGCAAAATCCTTCTTTTCTTGTAGTGAGGTGTATATATTGGAGTTCTCTAATAATATCATGTAATAAAATTTGATGGTATATCTATAAGTTTAGGAAGTGACATTCAAAAGAAGTTCGAATTATAATTAAGTGATATTAACAAAAATTCAATAATTAAACCCAAAAGAATTGTGGAAAGTAAAATTTTTAACGGGAAGAAGTTATGATTAATAAATGTGTAACAAAGTTTGTTAGACGAAATGAGTTAGGAACATAAATGTTGCATATGTAAAACCAAGAATCAAGTACATGGAAATTGAACTGCTCAGGCTATTTATTCTAATAGCCCTTACTTTCAGTGATCTTCCCAAAGTTTTTTCATCTTTCACTTTTAGAATTTTTAGTACTTTTTCCTGTAAGAATCAACAGTAAAGTTCAAAGTATCATCACTTAAGATTTTAGTATCATTCATTATCCATCTTGTTTCTTTATATACAGTGATGGTCATATCTTGTAGCGATAATATTAGGGGTCAAAATATTCTCTACAAGATGGTCATATCCATCTTGTTTCTTTAGGTGAAAATTTTCAATTTTACGAAAGCTTTCTTACACCAATATGTCCGTAGTTAAAATATAGAATTAAGCTTTAGTTTTATGATAGTTTCAACATATAAATATGTATGCATTGAATATGTGTGTGTGTGTGTGTAGCACTGACAAAATGGGACAAGTTGTCAGCGCGATCTGGCCATCCATCCTTTAAGGATGAATGACACAGATCTTTTTTTAAAAAACAAAATAGGACTGTCCGCTACATAGTTTAGCGGATGGCCTTTTTTAGCGGATGGCCGTTTTTACCAAAAGGTCCCTTGCATTTCGTCCGCCACACTGTGTAGCTGACGAATTTTTGACCCTGACAATTGTCAATCAAAAAGCCGTCCCTTTTGCCTGACACATGTCACATCATGTCCCCTACTTCGTCAGCAAGACTGTGTGGCGGACGACGTGGCAGATATACCAAAGAATGCCCTAATTCTCAGCTCTTTTTCTACTTTCATCTCCTTGAGATTCACTTACTTCCATTTTCAGCTCCCTTCAAGTTCCAAGCTTCAAGTAACACTTACTGCAAGCTACACTCAAGCAAGGCAAGTTTATGAAATGTTAAGTTTTCTTTATGGTTTCAATGATGGAGTTTCTTTTTCTTAGATGAATTTTTTGGGATTATGTTTGTTGTACTTATCAGTTTATTCATCAAAGTAATTTTAATTTGTGATGTTCAAGAAATTAATCTGTTAACTTAAAAAAAATTATTATAGTGAAATTCGAATTTTTGGAGATTATGCTTGTAGTATTTTGGCATGCTAAATTTATCTATTTATGCTAAATTTATTATAGCATGCTAATTTGTTATGTTCAAGAAATTAATAATTGTTAAATTGGAGATACATTTGAGGTTATGTTGTTATATTTGTCATGCTAAATTGGTCTATATATCAAGGTAATTTGGATTTGTTATGTTCAAGAAACGTCATTTGACAGTTGAGCATAATCTATTTCTACATAAGTTTTGTTTCACAATGTCTAATTTTGTGTTAGGCTCTAACACCCCAGTAGATGCTAGTGATCCATATCTAGGACGAACATTTCAAACATTTGAGGAAGCCAAAAAATGTTTTCGAGCTTATTCGTTGAGGGTTGGTTTTGACATTAGAATGAAGACAACAAGAACAAGCAACATAATAAAAAAATATGCTCTCGCTTATATGAGTGTCATAAGAGCAGACAACTACTGCAAAATAAGACACACATCGATAATGATGATAGTGATGACGAAATAGGATATGAGCGGAGAAGGCGGGACTGCTTTGCCAGCATGAATTGCAAGGTCAAGACGTTTGTAAGCCATAAACTCAAGCAAGATCATTGGCTTATTATTAGCTTGGAATTGGCACACAATCACCCCTTAGTAACCCCTTCGAAGGTGAGTCAAATGCATCAACACAAGAAGATGGATAATGTTGCAAGGAGCCTAATTCACATAATGAGTAATGTGAGGATAGGACCTACCGACATTGTTAATGTTCTTGCTGAATAGGCTAGGGGAATTCAAAATCTGAACTTTAGCATGATAGACATTCGTAACGCAATCCGAACCCAAAGACGAGCTGCGCATGACCTCAATGATGCTCAATCCACAATGAGCCTATTGAAGTGGATACAGATGGAGGACCTGCAGTTTACCTACGATTATAAACTTGACGAAAAGCATCGAGTTACCATAATTTTTTTGGGTGGACGGTCGTTCGAGACTTGCTTATAAGCATTTTGGAAATGTTGTGACTTTTGACACCACATATGGTACGAACAAGTACTCGATGTCGTTCACTGCTTTCACATGCGTCAATCATCATTATCACTTCATCATGTTCAGGTTCACTTTGTTGAGGGACAAGGGCGAGAGTTATTTTTTATGGTTGTTTAGGACGTGGCTGAAAGCAATGAACTTCAAAGCACCTAAAGTTATCATCACCGATCAAGATTTAGAAATGAAGAAGGCTATTGCTATCGTCTTCTCAGATACTCGACATAACTTGTGCACTTAAGCAATAAATACCCTGAACGTCTTCATCACGTGTACGCAAATATCCAGACATTAAATAGGATTTTGACAAGTACGTTAACAAGTCGTTAACAATTGAGGAATTTGAGGAGAGGTGGGAAAAGCTTGTTGAGGATTACTCACTGCAAGACAACGAGTGGTTCCAACACTTGTATGAGCTCAAGGAGCAATGGATTGGCGTTTACATGAAAAGGTATTTTTATGGGCATGAAAATGACGGGAAGGAGTGAACCGATGAATGCCACGTTCGATAATTATATAGGTACAACTACCAATTTGAAGAGTTTTGTCACATCTGCCCAAAAAGCAATTGCCTCATTATTCAAGAAAAAAAGGGCTACAGACTTTACAAGCACGTACAAACAAAGGAGAAGGGTCCTTGAGACCCCGCTGGAGGTGAACGGAGCAAAAGTCTATACGAAGGAGATGTTCATGCAATACCAAGTAGAGCTGCAAAAATCGGGACGATACAATATAAACAAGGTGGCAGAAAAGTCTACACCTGAGTACAAGATTTATTCGCTGATGAACGACCTCGTCCCTGAGAAGATGCGTAGAATGTATATGGTGAGCCAGGACACATTGACGAATTCAGTGACATATGTTTGCAAGAAGTTTGAGTTCCATGGCATCCTATGTAGACACATTCTGTGGTTTTTCACCCAGAAGAATATCAAGGCAATCCCGATATATACGTCCTGCCACGGTGGACCAAGGCTGCAAATAGGTTACACGGTATCATTGCCTTTCTGGAGCATCCATATACTAACATTGAAGAATCAGAGACGTTGCGGTATAATCATCTGGTGACAATGTTTACCCATTTGTCTATAAAGTGTGCTGCAATAATAGCCGAATATAAACATCTCAGCGAGATAGTGGAGCAGCAAGAGCCCATCGTCGACCAGTGTCAGTAATGCGGTTGGCACTGAGCCTACATAGGGATCAGAAGACAGTTGAGGAAGAGGACAATTACATTCGGCCTTTGGATCCAATTACATCGCAAATGAAAGGTCACAAGATGTCTACACGATGAAGAGCTCTATTGAACAAGCAACTAAAAAGCTGAGAAGCTGTGCACCGTGCAACAAAATGACCTACTATGACAAGAAGAACCATTACAAGGCCATGGGGATAAGTCCCGGGGGTTTGCAAGACGAGGAAGAAGATAATGCCGAAGGCGAGGAAGAAGAAGATGCAGTCGACCTTTAATCTTTTTTTTTTGTAATGATCTTTTATGAGTTATCAAGTCTGTTAGACTTTTTGTAATAATATTTTTGTATTTTTTAATAATAATCTTTTATGAGCCATAAACATCACAATATAACACTAATTTGTTTTTAAAATTTTTCTTCATTCCGTCCGCTACACTATGTAGCAGACAGCGTAGCAGAAACATTACACATCAACACTTCAATTTATTTTTTTTGGTGTTTTTGGCCATCTTGAATTACACTTTAGCACTTAGACCGTCCGCTACACTATGTAGCGGATAGGGCTGTATACGAACCAAGTTCGAGCTGAACATGGGTATGTTCGAACTTGGTTGATTTAACTTTTGGTATGCTCGAGCTCGGTTCGAGTTCATCCAAAGCCAAAACAGTGATGTTCAAACTCGCCTCGATTTCGTGATTGTAAAATTCGGGCTCGATTTGTTCGACTCGTTTAATAAGATGAGCCGAACTCGAGTTTAAAAACTCGGCTCGTGTACATATTTAATTCCTACCAAATCCCTAAAATTTGCAAATTATCCTCAAATCCTTCAATTTCATCAGGTTATAATGAATCAAAAGTAATATTACAGAAGATACAAGGAGGGGGATGAGGAATAAAAAACACTACAAAAGAGATCTTGATCATTGGCGATGAAGACAAAGAAACAAGAAGATACATGTGCCACCGGCAACTATGAGATGACGACGTCGAAATACAAGCAATTACGATGTAGGCAAGCGAAGCGGCGAAGCTGCATCACTAATCGGTTACAGCAGCTCGACTTTCTTCGGTTGCTCTTGCACAGGTGGTTGTCCTTTTCCTTGAGCTGGATCAAAACTATTGGCGTCGTAGCCGTGATGTGCATTTGTGAAGAGAGGGTGGAAGAGAGAGGCCATGTGCGATCGGTGAGGTGTGTATGCGTGTGTGGTGTTTATGTGTGTGTGTGTGTGTGTGTAGTGAGAGAGAGAGAGAGAGACGAGGGAAGGGCTGTAGTGTGGCTGTCTTGAATTTGTGATGTTACTGATGTGTGTGAGTATTTAGGTTTAGGTTTAGTTTATATACTTAGGGCTTTCTAGATAATGGGCTTCACATATTGGGCTATTAGAGTTGGACTTATGCATAAGTAATCTCATGGGCTATATATTTTTAAGTGGATTTGGACTTTTAGACTAATTGACTTTAGGCCACCAAGATTTAATCATTAATTTATGATATTTATCTAAAAATATTCTTTATCTTTAAATATATTATTATTAATTTCTTATTTAGACGAGTTGTTCGCGAACACATTTGCAAATATTTTGGAGTGTTTATGTTCGGCTCATTTAATAAACGAGCTCTACAAATTTGTTCATGTTCTGTTCGTATATTATATGAATGAACGCGAATAAAATTTAAGGAGAACGAACCACGAGCCGTTCGTGAACGGCTCGATTCATTTACAGCCCTAGTAGCGGAGGGCCTGACATAAACATTTTTCTTCAACACTTAGTTCTTTTTGGTGATTTAGGCCATCCGCAAGACTATGTAGTAGATAGCCTAACAAAAACATTAGACTTTAACAGTTCGATTTTTTTTGGTATTTTAGGCCATCCACTAGACTATGTAGCGGACGGTCTAACAAAAATATTAGACTTCAACATTTAGAACTTTTTTGGTGTTTTAAATCATCCGCTAGACTATGTAGCGGACGGCCTAACAGAAACATTAGACTTCAACATTTAGAATTTTCTTAGTGTTTTAGACCGCCCGCTAGAATATGTAGCGGATAGCCTAACAGAAACATTAGACTTTAATACTTAGAATTTTTTTGGTCTTTTTGGCCATCTTGAATTACACTTCAAAACCTTTTTTTTTAGTTTTAGACCATCTGCTACACTATGTAGCGGAAGGCTTCATAGAAACATTAGACTTCAACACTTTTTTTTAATGTTTTAGGCCGTCTGCTAGGCTATGTAGCGGACGGTGTACAAGTATTGATGGAAAGACATTGCCCTCATTTTCTTTCCCACCATCAACATGTCTCAATAAGGGCAAAAAAAATCACACCATAACATTTTCTTACCACCCTCAAACCTATCTCGACAAGGTCAAAAAATCCACACACAACACCCAAAAAAATCACAACACAAAAAAATGTATGTCTCAAAGAAGGAGATCAAATGTTTCATAATAAAAATGCTATGTCATAAAAAAAAATCGTTTACAATGTCATCATTTGGCCTCATCTTGAGTCAGATTCTTGTCGTTAGCCGAATTTACAGCATACTTAACTGCTCTAGGCCAGACGTTATGAATTTGCTAAGCTATTCTATATCTAAAGGCTTCTACGTCTACTGCGCTCCAGATGGCAGCCTTGAGGCTATTGCGTCGACAAATGTAGTCCATCTACATGTAGATGAAGACTCCACAGTCCAAATGATTAGCTTGCTTGGGCCTTTTCCTCTTCAATCGAACTTCGAGATTCGGCTTCCCTGGTACTCTTAGTCCACGGAGAGAGTGGACTATGGCATAAAACAAATCCTGTGGAGAAATAAAAAATGGCGTAAGCTACGAGTTAACATTTACAACAAGCAAAAATAGATAAGCAGAAAACAACAATGGCAAGATTACCATAGCATCCAATTGGTATTTGAAAAGCTCCTTCACTGTTATCACAATGGCATCGTCGTGGAAACTGTCGAGGATTGATACGACCTTCTGAGTTGGTTCATAGCAAACCAAGTACCAGTGGTTCCTATTACTGCAAAATGGTATTAGGAACACGTCCGTGTCAAGGGCGCTCACCAGATTATCCCTATTAAGAAATGCAAGGAGCGAAGCGGTCTGTTTCCAAGGATCAAGCTTTTCCTCCCCCTCTTTTTGACCCAATCCTCCCATTCAGATACGAGCATGCCATGAAAATACACATCCAGCAGAAAAATATAGGGATCCACATTTTGCCTATCCCAACCCGAAACTTCAAACTTTTGGCGTAGGCAAAGATCACAGTGTTGCCCAACCAAACCCTCGATTTTAGGGTGGACATTTCGTCCCACGAGATATTGTAATCCATGCTATTTGGGCAGTCCACACCACTTGCCCCTCTTTGATGGGGGGGCAAAATAACGATCGTGGATTAGGCTGCATTTTGTCTGTTGTAGAGGCTTTAATGGATCCCTTTGGGATAAGTGGGAGGGGGTTCGACCGGGGAGAATTGCCCTCCGGGGGCACGACCTGCTAATATCCCCCATCGGGGGGTCGACATGGGGATATTGCCCTCTGGGGGGGGAGTCAAAAGGTCCCGCCTACGAGATGACTAGTAGTGGCTCGAAGAGATTGAAGTTTGTGAAGTCGAAGTCTTGTGTGACTTGGCTAAGAGAGAGGGGTAGTACTTCTGAGTCCCCAAAAAAATAGAATAAGGGACCATTGAAATCCGCCCAATAAGCCATTCTCATGCCCGATGGTGGCCCTAAGCCCCACCTGTCCCAGCTACAGAGGGACCACCAACTCCCTCGCTCACCCCCGAAGTCTGCCCGAGGGATCACCGTATTACTCGATCACATGTGGAGGTTGCCACCCGGATATCCATTCCCAAGCTGATGACCGAAGGCTATCCCGTATAATGGCACAAAAAATCTCCCTAGCCAAACAGCAATGCATCAGCTTGTTGGCAAAGTTCTGCTCCCATGGCATCCACCACATCCTTCCGCTCACTCAGCTTCTTGAAGAATGCGAGCAAGGCATTAACCTACATCCAAAGAGATAATAAGTAACTTCAAACACAGACGGGATTGAATGTAAAACAAGAAACATTAAATTAAATTAAATTAAAGCATTAGTTGGGCAACTTATGAGCTCGTATGCCCGTCGCTTATCGATCTGTCCACTAGGTGGTAGTACCAGTCATTGTACTGCTCGATGTTGATCACGGAGTCAGGCTCCGACACAATGGCCACCAACGTGTCTTGCCAAGACTCCCACGATTGAATTTCATCTGCTCACAATTCTTGAGCATTCCCCTTGCCAAACCGTGGGACACCCAGTGGGTTCCTGTTAGCCCTCATATCTGGGGCATCGACTGGCAATCCCTGCAAGCAGTCAAAATAGCGCATTGCAAGATCTGGCAGTTGTCACTCTATGATCTCGAAGTGGATAAGTGGTGTGGTTGCAACTCAGAGAGCATGAAGACGAATGATTCTACCACCCGTCGCTCCAAACATTTGTACGGTGTCCAACGCATTTGGCCCGGAGATAGTGAGTCGAACTCCCCCCAATAGATGCGATGTTATGATGGGGATCATCTCTCCTCAGGTAGTGGCTCTCCCTCCGGCTGTACTCCCAAGTGCACAACCAAGGCCACACATAATCGGTTCTATCTCTACAGTTGGGTGCACCGGTACTAAAGTGTTCATAAGACCACACCTAAGAACAAAGACAAATTAGGGTCGTATCGTCAAAATTTATTGTGCACCAACTAATAATAATAAAAAAGAAAACATAATTACAAAGAGTGACATGATATACCTGCAACGGTGAAAGACATGCACATACAGCTTTGGCGTTGAGGCTCGTTGCCTTGTGCAAAGCTCGATACAGGTACGCAAGTGTTGCTGCATCACAAGCATACTTCCTAACCTCTTGCAGGTTGCCCAATAACGCCAAATATTTGGTTTGAACCATATTCTTTAACGTCGTTGGGAATAGAATTTCCCCCATCACCCACAGCAGGAAGGCCTTTGTGTACAACACAAGCATCTCATCCATGTAGTTTTCAGGCAGAACTTTGTACATCTAGCAACCACCTCAACTTTATCCCACCAGTGCTAAATTCGCTCTGAGGTATCGAGGTAAAGAAGTCCCTAGCAACTTTCTTATTTGATACTTTTGACGGGTGAGCAATTACTGGCCGCCTCGTCACTGGTAAACATAAGATGAACCCTACATCTTCTAAGGTTATTGTCGTCTCTCCAAGGGGGAAGTGAAACGTATTTGTTTCACTTCTTCACCTTTCAACAAGACCACATATTAAGTCCCGGTCAATTTGTTGAAAGATATTCCCGTGCGTAAAAGCCTCAAACCCAATTTCACACCACAATTTTTTCTGAAATTTGTTCAATTTTCAGTCTCCGAAATGTTCGGATACTTCTACTGTGTTAAGAGTGCTCCTTCCTATGAATTAATAAATACAATCTAAGCAAAACAAATGGTATACAATGTTTGTGAGAATAAGAAAATAAACAAAAAATAAGTATCTTACTTGTCCATTCCAGACAAATGTACTCATATAGTTTTCTTGGTCATATAATACTGATGGATTTTCTGGTCTAGAGTTAAAGGCCATTTTTCTTGAATAAAATTATGGAAAAATGTCAACTTTGGAAGCTTTTATTAAAAGCTCTCAAATTACAAAAGCTAACACATGTATAATCCATACAACACTAGGACATATAAATGTATATATGTATATATGTATATAGGTGTGTGTGTGTGTGTATATATATATATATATATATATATATGCGTGTGTGTGTGTGTGAACTTGAGCATATGCTAGCGCTGGTAATTTCTAGATCCCATGTGTATGTGCGTGTGTTATATAAACTACCAACGTTAGCACATGACCAATACATACATATATATATATATATATATATATATATATATATATATATATATATAAATTATCAACACTAGCACATGATCAATACATAATCAAAACCACGCATAATAATACTCAGCACAAACTCTAACTTATAAACAAATAAAGGATTGATTTGTAAACTTATGTGATTAATTAGATGATTAAAGACTTCTAGGGAAGAAATTGTGCAGGTCTGCTTGCCAACGTCGCCGAAAAAATTGGGAAGAAGAAAGAAGGGAAAAGACTTTCAAAATTAGCATTTTTGTGTATATATACACTGTCCACTACATTATGTAGCGGATGGTGTTGATAAGGACAAAGTAACACTCGTGGGGGTACAGGATGTGACACGTGTCAGGCAAAAGTCGTCCGCCACGCTGTGTGGCAGACAAATTTTTGACAGAGTCAAAAAATTGTCTGCGACACAATGTGCGGACGAAATGCAATGGGCATTTTGGTAAAAAAAGGCCGTTCGCGGCCGCTACACTATTTAGCGGACGGTCCTTTTTTTTTATAAAAAAGATTATATGTTTATATATATATATATATACATACGTATCAACCTACAAATATGAAATGTAAAATTAAAAAAGGATCGAGTTTCTGACAAAATATTCAAATTAGTTTAAGTAGATTATTTTCATTCTTAAAGGCTATCAAAAATACTGTTCTCCGCAAGTTGTTTTTATTAATCAAAATTGATAGAAAAGATGAGGAAGCACTGATGTGTTTAACTTTAACATGAATGGACGCGTAGGTTTTAATATAAATTTGTATTCGGTAATGAAAGAATATGCAGGAGTTCATGGGTGGTTTTATAAGTTCTTTTAGGTTTTTTTTTTCTTTTATTGCTAAAAGACAAAACAACCCTTAATTCTAGCTAAATCATATATTCCTAAAAAAGTATTCTAAAGAAAGATGCTTGATATCATAAGAGAGGCTAAATACACCCTTAGTCTTTTAACAACACCCATCAAAATGGATATTGATAGAAAAAAAAGTTTTAAGTAAAAAACACCCCTTTTAACTTCAGTTTAAAAACGACATATTTAGAAGGAAAGAAAAAAGGATTAGCCATTTAACCCCGGTTAGGATTACATATACGTTTAGAAAATTTGACAATAACAATATGAAGGATATGTTGGCATGCAAATACGTGTATAATGTTGGCAGATCGGAGGTTGGTCGCATCCATCTACTCCATTGTGTACTCGACCGTGTACTCTGGCTGCTGTGTGAAAACTATAGGGAAATAAAGTTGCGCCCTTACTAACAACAATTGCTTTTGGTGCAGTGGTAAGCCCTTACTAACAACAATTGGTATCAGAGTAGGTCACGGGTTCGAGTCCCCCAGGGTGTATTTAAGGAAGGAATTGTTGGCAGATCGGAGGTTGGCCGCGTCCATCTACTCCCTTGTGTACTCGACCGTGTGCCCTGGCTGCTGAGCCAAGACTATAAGGAAATAAAGTTACGCCATTACTAACAACAATTACTTTTGGTGCAGAGGTAAGCGCTTGATCCTAACATATAATAGCTCTAATGCGAATGTAAGATTATATACTTGTCATGAACTCAAAGTATAATTAGAAGCAGAATCGTATGATCTAGATATTCTTATACGTTTAATTTATTTTTTCAAAAACTCTAATTATACCATAGCTTTCTTAAACCAATTTTATCCGTAGTTGAAATCCAAAATTAAGTTTCAATTTTATGATAGTTTCAACGTACAAATATGTTTGCATTGAAAATATTATATAATAATTAAAATTTGTATCATACGCATCATCAACATGCAAATATAGGGTTTCATGTGGTCCCAGGGGCAAATCAGGATTTCAACTTTTATTTAAGGGCAACTTGGTCTTTTTGTCAGAACCGTTAAGTATTTTGGTATTCCGTTTATCAATGGACATAAGTGTTACATTTTGAAACTTTGTGTCATCGCGTGTAATTACCCCCAAACCTCAGGGACATAGGTGTAATTAGCCCTTCTTAATAAATTCTGAAAATATTTTATTGGTTTTATATAAAAAGAAGCTTTAGTTTTAGTTTCGTAATTTTTAGAGTTGTTTGGTACTAAATCAGTATCACATTTCAGTTAACAAAATGAATGATTTTAAAATGACTTTGGTACTTTTTAAATCCTAATTTCAATTTCAGTACTTTCTTATAAATTATGGAGCTACCATAAAAATTACGGGACTTTGATTTAAGTAAGAAGTATTAATTATTATTTTTACTATTTAACAAAAATATTTTATATTAAAAATATTAAAATTTTATATTTTTATTCTATATGCTGTATTAAGCTATAAAGAATGCTTAATGAAAATTAAAAATATTTTTGGGGTATTTTTGAGCATCAAGGAGTGTGACGAGTTTCAGAATAGGTTGGCCGTGTGTGAGACTTGCTTCCAAATTTGTCGTTCTGGGTAGAGAATTAGGTATGTTGTGGATAGTTATATTAGGTTTATATTAAATTAGTTTGGATAGTGTTATGATAAGTGATTTGTGAACCTAGGTTAATTCCGAGGATTTGATCGAGAGCGTTTTAGCTTCAGCTCACTTAGATCCAGATAAGGAATTTCTATCTGAAACCTCGTTTTTTTTTTTATCTATTCGCTCTTGCAAATGCTTTCTAAATTGTTATCGAATTTTTTTGGACTCTGTTATAATTGTTATGAGAATACATCGTTTGCTTTTAATACCTTATTTTGAACCTTACACGTTTATTGGAAATACTTATCAATGCTCAATATTTATTTTTCGTTGGGCATCGGTTTATTCCTTGCATGATCTATTATTGCATTATGTATATTGACATGAGTTGGTGTATTGAGGAGTTTTAATGATGATTTGTATCGAGGGTGATATAAGGATGGTCTGTTATTACGGGAAATGCTAGAACCTTAATAGTCTAGCTCGTATTCATATGCATATGTAATCACATTGTTTAGCCATCACTGCCTGTGTGACTTTGGTAAGTGTTTTCCTACATTGCCTGTGTGACTTTGTAACTTTACTGATGTTCAATATCATCTGCATTATTTTTAAGATAATTGGAATTATTTCTGTCTGTTTGATTTTGAGGGATTGAGATGAATCTCTTCTCATATTGCCATTGAAATAAATTCTCCAAATCATTTGTATTCTCTTCTAAATTTTGAGCAACTTTACTGAGCTCTCGAAAGCTCACTATTTTTCTTTTTCTGTTCCCTTCTGCAGGTAATAATCATCAGTAGATTTCCAAGATTAGCTAGAGCCTGATCATGGAGTTGGTTTAGCATTTTCATCATTTGTTTATTTAAGGTCCTGTGAGGGAATTTGTGTGTAACTTAATAAATTAACTACTTTAATTTCGTCTTGTGTTTAAGAATGATTAGCTGGGAGTTTGAGTTATTGTAGAATATCTAATATATATTATTGGGGTTTTCTTAGTGGAATTGAGATGATTGAATAAATAAGAAGTGATCGATTGATTGGTTAATCCTCCAGGAATTTCGGAGTGTTACACAAATATTTTGTAATATTTACATGACCATCTAATCAAGACTGCAATTTTAATTGTGTATGAGATGAAAAAAAATATGCTATCATGTTCGTATCTTAATAAGTTGACGATTTCTTGCAACAATGGTTCATGAAGAAGATAAGAATTTACGATACCAAAGATAAAGAATTCTTAACCTAACTCTTTAAGTTGAGAGATTTGGTTTTGAAAGGTTACAAGTTGGACCACTAAAAGAACTTTATAATTATATAGTCTTGACAAGTTACTTGAAGCTATTAAAATAAAGTATTAAAAATTGTACAATATATTTTAATATGCTTTTCAAAACTACTAAAATAAATTACTATTCATAGACCGTCCTGTACTTCGCACGGGATTCTGGGCTAGTATATATAAAAGCCAAAGCTAAAAAAACGATGTCACGTCATCGCTTCTGTGGACACTCTCTTAACTCGCGACGTGAAAATTTATATTTTGACAGTTTAAAAGCTTTTTCAATTTACTCACATTTGTAATAATGACTTGAATTCTTTTTTTCTCTCTCATTCTCTCTTATTCAATTTGTTTCGAATTCCTCTTTGCCATTTGACGTTCAACCAACTAGACAGATGTTAATATTCTCTCTCTTCTATGTCAACATGTCCCACTTAAAAGTGTTATTTATATCTTACAATTTTATTAAATTCCAAGATTTGCCAAAACTAATTTCCTATATGTACTGTTTTTATCTTTAGTCTTTCATTTTGTGTAGAGAACCTCAATATTCTTTATCAATTTTCTCACTCTAACTAACAGAATTTTCCTCCTTTTATGTCATCACAAGTTTATATTTAATTTACTCACCCACTTTATTTTCAATCATTTGTTTCATATTTACTACTTTTTTGATAGCATTGAATAATACGAATATTAACGCACGCGTTATTATTATTAGTATAATAAGTATTACTGCTATTAGTTGGGACATACTATTTCAATCATTTCATATATTATTCTTCATCTTTATTTGTTAATAAAAGTTAACACTTATTACTCAAGTTAATTTTTAAAGATAAAAATTAGTAGGAAAACTCATATTAAAAGGTGATTTTTTTAATTAATTTTTTGTCACTATTAATTTTGTTATTGATATTAGTAATACAAGTATGAGATTTTTGAATCAATACTTTGACGGTTGTTACTTTCATGCAATATACGAGATCAAAATTACTAATGTGTTGATGCGTGAGAAGATGGAAAAAGGTGCGTGGACGTGGCATAAGCAAGCAGAAGATTATTGATGGAAGATTGTATAATAATAAGAAAGCTTGTCCTCTCATTGAATCATTAGCTACGTTGACCTTGACTTGACAGATTCATCCAATTGAAGATGGTTTGGTGTTTTGATGATCCCTTCCAGCGAAGTCGGGAACAGGACCGCAGCCCAAAGACTAGGAAGGAAGTCTTGCTAGTCTCCTTATTAGATTTGCGGAGGAGTCAGTATTGGAGTTCCCACTTACAGCTCCTTCTGGGTGCGTAGACCGTGAAAGGGGCCTTGAGAACAAATAAATTGTTGTAGTTTTCATTTTGATGCGTGGGTAGGTGGCTTAGGTGCACCCCATATACTCACTTTTTTTTAGTAACAAGTAACACCACCGCCTTTCACCCAAAAAGGAAAAAAGTTTCAAGTGCAAGCGCAAGTCTGTGCCCATTGAATTTGTTTATTTATAAGCTTTGCTCATGTATACCAAGCTTGATATAGTGAACTACTGACAACATTGCATTTTATTTTTGTTTTTTTTCTTCCTTTTGCATTTCTTTTAAGTTATCTCCTTCTGTCAATTTATGTCCAGAATATTTAAGTTATCTCGTGCGGCAAATATATTTGGCAAGCACATTGATGCGGTATCCCAAAACGATGAGACAGAGACATAGAGCAAAGTCACCACGGCCCATTGCTGGTGCTTCCGAATTGGGTGGCGATTGACTACTTCCACCACCACTCGAGGTTTTGAGAAGTTTAAATGGCGAAGGGGATGGATCTGAAACACCGAATTGAGAAGAGGGATGGCAAAAATGTAAAAGGAAGATATAATCTATTTAAATGCCTCTCACGTGTACGACTATAAGTTAGATGAGCTCTTGTCTCGTTTAACTGTGTTATGGCCATGTTTGAAGTTATGCTCGTGATTGGGTCGAACTCATGTCCGTTAAAACTCAACATATTTGTTCAAGATTGTCTCCAAATTTTTTGTTTTCCACCTGATCGGCAGCTTTAACACAGTTGCCAAGCTTGAACGATTGAGTTCTTTAAATAATTGAGCGTAGCTGACTTACCTGAAGTATTTCCAATATCACAAAATTTCAGGACTAGATTTTACAAGAACCATACACATACCAAACTAGGATTTAAAGTAACAATATACAGCATTACATAGACTAAGGGAAAAATAAATCAAGTCTAAGAGCTTTTTCACTAATGGTCAAGTGGTTTTCAAGCCCAGCTCGTTTATGAAGCGAGCTCTAACTTTCAGATCTGGGCTTGTTCACTAATGGTCAAGTGGTTCTCAAGCCCAACTCTTCTATGAAGCGAGCTCCAACTTTCAGATAAAGCTCAATTAGCTTATTAAATAAATGAACAGGAGAGAGTTCTACAAGAGCCGATAAAAAGAAAACTAACGTAAAGGGGCATAAAAAGAATCGTGAACGAAAAATAAAGGGCTAAGTGTGCATGAAATTATCGGTTTATAGAAATTGAACGTCGTGTTGAATGAAAGTTGGACAATGAGCAAAGGGAGTATTAATCAATGATGTAGACGCTAAGTTTAAATGCGAAGAGTCTCAAGTAACAAGTAGATATATCAATCAAAAGAGTGTTAATTCCCAGATAAACTTTATCTCCAGTGTTAAAGATTGGTTCACCACATGGGGGATACAATTAATTGCACCTAGCACCTCTAGCAATCAGCACCAAATGATGGTCAGACTTTCCCTTGACCAAATGTCTAGTAGTATTTTAGGGCAGGACCATCATTTCCCTGTTAAATCCCCCTGTCATCAACATCACTTCCTTCAGCACAAAAAGTTTGCTCTAATCCTTCGTCCACTCCACCACCACCACAGTACAACCCATCCACCACAACCACAATGGAACCTAACCACCCCGACACCACATTCTCGGCCTTATCCTCATGGTTGGATTAAAAAAGTTGCGAAATTGATTATTACCAAGCATTCTACATTCGTGTTTGCCATAACAGAAAAGAACATATAGATGAGGTAACTGCAAGTTAGTCCCTTTGTGTGCCTGTTGTTTTGCTATGGGTAATCCGTACAGTAACAAACCGTCTCGGAAAAATCTTCCGAAAGGAAGATTTTTAGGAGTCATCATCTTACTTGATTAAACAAAGAAAAATAAGAAAAGCCTGAAAATAACTTTAAAATATCTAAAAGAGTACTAATCTATTGAAAATAGGGAAATGAGTTCCGGGACTGAGTTATACAGTAAGAAGGTGTTAGGCACCCACCATATTCTTTCAGTCTCGACTTTTTTCTATTACTTTTTGACATTTTTAACAACAAGCATGTATAAATGCAATAAAACTAACGTAAGTTTATTTCTATTTTATTGACTTAAACTCGACATCAGGGTTCGAATGACTTATGTACCCGATCAGATTAACCAGAATCAAAACTATCTTAGGTCGTTTCTAATCCTACGGGAAGTGACCTACACTTCGGCCTTAGACTTAGACTAAGAAATGAAAGTAAATCTTTTTATGGATTTTATATTGGAAATGAAATGTGATCGCTAGAAATGTGCAATAATTCTAGACTATTAAACTAGACTAAAAAGCTATAAGATATACCTTGCGAGTTTGCTTATCTAGACGACTCGGGAATGCTCTATGAATGATCCACGATACAAGAAGTTAGAGAATATTTTTAAGTGAACACGAAGGGCTAGTTTTTCTTAAGAGACGATAAATCACTTCTATGAGAAATGGTATAAAAGCTCTAGGGAGAAATAGCTGAGATTCATGATAATGTAGGCGAATAGCCCTATTTATAAAGGTCTGGTGCACTAGAAATGATAAAGATGGCAATAACAATGTGCAATTTGATGATAAGATAAAATATTGATTAGAATTGCAGAATTACATAAGATCGACTGGTTCATCCCATAATTTTAAATCCCTCTGTCCCTAAATATTTGATCATATTTTCTTTTTGGGTTATTCCCAAAAAAGTTGATCACATTTCAAAATAAGAAAGACTCCATAGGCGTTTTCTCATGTTTATCCTTCTTACAAAATTTTTTATTTTATTTTATCATCCACTAACACATTTTGCTCTATCCTGACTCACTTTCTTCCCCTCCTCTCTCTTGAGATAGAATCGAGATTTCATAAAATATAGCTCATATCATAAATAAGTTTGCAAGTCAAACACGATCAAATTAAAAGAGACGGATTTTAAGACATTATATAACCCTAATTTGGTAATGATCTCTAATTTTGTAGATGTGATGTACCAGATTCAAAAGTTATCTTCCTAAATCACATATATCAATGATTTAATCAATTGTATCAGGGATAAATCACAAGGAATTCCTAAAATTTTCTAGACAAATCACAATCTATACATGGATTGGACTGGACTGAGCCTTATCCCTGACTGAACAACTTGATTGGACTACCGAACTAGACTAGACTAGACCAATTTAATTAATTAAGTTATATTCCCAGGCCTAACCTTTAATAATAAACTATAACTAATAATGAAGTCAAATAATTATTAAAAGTTACTACCAAAATAGGGTGTCTACAGAGCCCCTCGGTGAGGGAGCTCTTCTGTGAGCGAACATCACCAAAAAGCAACACTTTTTTGTAGCGAAATACAAAAAGAAAATGACCTTGCAGACCCTAAAACAGATATGAGGTCGGACCTTTATAGGGCTTCCTATGTATCCTCAGGGAGGACTCAGACCAACGCAGTTCATAAAGAGCAGACATATTGTTCAAAGCCGGTGACAATAGTAACAACGATTGGTGGTCGAACAACATTACAAGGGAAAATTATACCGAACCTTGTCTGGAGCTGGAACCAACAGTAAAGATAATTGGTCGCCAGACAAGGGGCGTTTTCTTAGAACCCAGAGCCAACAGTAACATCGATTGGTCATTAAGGATACTGAGAAATCATTTTTAAAAGTCAGAGCCAACAGTAACAATGATTGGTCGTTTAAACATGATGGTAATCTAGAAGCCAGAGAAAATAGTAACAGTGATTGGCATCTAGATGCATGGCAGCTTATAACTAAGAGTCAGAGCAAAAAATCACAACAATTAGTCACTTGGCTATAAGGATATATCTTTAGAAGTTGGAGCCAACAGTAATAACGACTTGCTTGTCTGGGGATAAGGAAAACTCACTTCCTAAGAGTCAGAGACAATGTAACGACAATTAGTTGTCTAAACACATTGAATACTTATGAATAAGAGTCGGAGCCAACAATAACGATGTTTGGTCATTTGGGAATATGGAAACTCACCACTTATTAGCCAGAGCCAACATTAAAGATAATTGGTCGCCTAGCCATAAGGACATATCCCTAGAAGTTGGAGCCAACAGTAACGACGATTAGTCGTCTAGGAATATGGAAAATTGACTGCCCAAGAGCCAGAGTCAACAATAACGACGACTGATCGCTTAGGCGGATGAGGGAAAATGTGTACTTAGAAGCTAGAACCAATAGTAACGACGTTTGGTCATCTAGACAATCTTAAAGTTTATGACCAAGAGCCACAGCCAGCATTGGGTCTTAGCAGTTAGTCGCTTAGGCATAAGAAAATTTAGGAAATACCACTTAAAGTTGGAGCCAACAATGTCCAAAAACAGCTATTCATTGAGTGCCGAACATGCCAATTTTCACTTGACATGAAAAAAATATTGCTTCTGGCAACAAAACATGACATAATGCACTGGCCTTACACTGTACAATATCACTAAATTGAGCAACAAATTCTAGTAATCAGATCAGAAAACAATATGAAAATAGGGTGACAAACACGCATAGGCAAGCATACAAGCACATAATTACTGGATAAAAATGCATTAGGCGAATGGGCTGGAAATCATGCAAAATACACAAGTGAACAAAAACATGTTAGCTTATGAAAAAAGGGCTCACGCAAGCATGCATGGCACACAAACACACTAGCGCACAAGGACATGCAAAGATGTAATTCCATCAAGCATGCATAATTTTTATTCTTATTTTTATTTGATCTTTTTTGGTACCGAACACTGGCTGGTTGATCAGGGAAGAAAAAGAGTCAAAATATCATGTCAAAAACCGTCCAATTAGTCAGACGTTTGAACTTTGATAGATTAAAGTGTCGAAAATCCGCCGATTAGTCAAAGAGTTTGACAGATCTAAACGAAAAACTATCCGGTTTTTTCATGGAGGTTTAATCACAATCTATTCACTCTATATTTGAAATTTGGCCATAAGGTGGACTTTTCTCCCTCAAATCCTAGCCCAATCACACTTCTTCTCTATAAATTAATAGAATCTCGCTCTTCTTCTCCAATTTATTTGATAAAGATGGAATTCCTTCTCACTAGGAGAGGACACGAGGGTGCCCCAAATCCGGCGTATTTCACGATTTTGACCAAATACAAGGACAGAGGATCACTCTAGTCGTATTACAGATCAAGATACTCACCCGAGCCACCATTTTTTTGCCGACGAGGTATGTATCCTACCGACCATCTCTCAATTGCTCACACTCTTTCACACTTTTTTCAAACACCACTACAAGAAAAATAACCATTAGCGATGGAATTTTTCCGTAGGTAAACCCTTTAGCGACGGAATTCCATCGCTAAAGTTCCGTCGCTAATAAGCGTTTTTCTTGTAGTGCACTAGGCACTCCCAGGAAAATAGGGCCCGTGTTATTTTTCTTCCCTATTTCTCATGCAACCCCATGCATAACCAAACGGCTCTTTAAGTTTTCCCTTTTTCTCTTGGCTTTGAGCAGCCTCTCTCTACGAACATCTGTTGGAGGTATGTCTTGACTGTTGAACCATTTTAGATTATTCTTGTTTATATGATAGACATATTGTTCATATTTTTTCTCTATTACCTATTCAGGCTATCGAGGTTTTGGGGTCACGTGCACCGCGACTAGGGCAGGGCCTACTGATGAGTTAAAGCTAACGATGAACTGATGGAACTTCTAGGATGAGCGAGTTAGAGCCATGATGGGGGCCTATTGGGATAGCTTCAACAAGTTGACTCAGCGCCCGGTGAGTTACCGGTTAATTTTAGCCTTTGAATTTCCCTTAATTCTCGTTCATGAATACTCATACTTGTTTTTTTTTTTCAGGCATCCATGTCCAAGTTAGAGGGAGCGAAGTATTATCTAGAGGAGCTAGTGCTCACCCGATACCAGGTTCTATAGGTAGGGTACTTCTATGGAAGTTCTTCTTGAGGGAGAGGGTGCTTTTCCAGCACCATGTGGATGTCGAGCCTCGCATCCCAGTAGCCTTTCCTATCAAGATGTATCAGCCAGTGACATTAGATCGCGGGCTGAGGCAGAGTTTGACTTAGGGGATTGCTATATTTTCATTAAGATGGTTGAATGATCCTCATAATTACGAGGCGTCCGTTGACGATAAAGTAGGCGAGGAGGATTCAAAGGGCAAAGACGAGAAGGAGGAGGAGTCCACAGAGGGGGTTATATTGCCTACTTGGGCAGTGGTAATTATTTAAGAGGCAAAGGCAAAGATACTGAGCCAATCCCTGGCAAAAAAAGGACAATAAGGTTTTTGGGCTCAAGGAGCTCGCTCAAGTCAAGACGGTAAACTCAAATCTCAACCTTGTGTAATTTAACTCTAGTGTTTAGTTTTGAACTCTGTGGTCTTCCTTTTCGTAGGTCCCAAGCTCTATGCTAAAGGATGCCTACTAGATGATATTAGTCAAAAGGACATGGTTTCCGCCTTGTGGGACTTGCTAGAGGTGTATGGGCCATATGTAGAGACGATGGATCAGGGACACACCTACTAAGGTTAATCGGCTAGTTGATAAGAAACACATTCTTTATAATGTACCCCTTAGTGAGAACGTCGGCTTGTTCTATGGAAAATTGGCCATTTTTCCTGCCGATGTACCATATTACAGGCACGTATCCTCATTAAAGGGTAGACCAGAAACAGTTTGGCTGTGTATTTTCTTCAGTTTTGGGTTCAAGGTCACTCCCTCAACTTAACTTATGTGATATACCTCTGACCCGTAGCTCATGTAGTTCATAATGGAGGGCCATATGTACTTTTACACAAGCTATTTAAAATACCGAGATACCAAGAGTTCTCGCTAGTATGTGTTAGAGGCGAGGGTACATTCGAAAATCATCTCGCAACTAGGAAGTTTGAGTATTTCAGTTGTCGTCCTGGGCAAATTGTGTGCATGAGAGTTATAAACTAGAAAATACAACTTACGACAAATTATGCACATTAATCATATTATACTTAAAAATTATGAAGGCCAAAAATCAACAAAAATATATCAAGTCTAGGCCTCTTAACTTACGTTCCAGCACAGTTGCCCCTGTGGCCTTTGAAAAATCTCTCAGGCCCAAGAAGACCTAAGCAAAATGTTGAGTCAACATCTTGTTTTATCATTAACAAAGGAAAAATAAGAAAAAAAAAACTCTAAAATGACTGTGAATTGCCAATATAGGCATGTGATCCAACAAAAATGGAACTAATTGGTTCGGGGACTAAGTTATATAACGGGAAGGTATGAGGTTCCCCCTATACCTAATTGGTCTATGCTACACTTTTAGTGATTTTCAGCTTTTATATCCGAAAGATAACAAACAGCAAGATGTGCTTTTTTTTTCTTTCTAAATCGATCTAAATTTTGGTTTGGATTCGACGACAGGAGATAAACGGATTATGTACCTGACCGGACAAGTCGGGATCAACACCATCGTAGTTCGACCGAATCTTATGGGAGATGACCTAGATCTCAGTCTTTGTTTTCTAAGATTGCTTCGACTTCTTCTAGTCTAATAAAGTTAAAACCTTAAATGACAACACTTCAAGTAGTCTTAGAGTTATAAATGAACTAAAATTCCAACTTTGATGGAACTTTAGTGCTGTTAGACTTCTATCTTTATCAAGACTTTTTATACTTTTAATGTTTCTCTTAACCGAGATATAGTGTCACGACCCAAACTCATGGATGGGCCCATGAGTTAGTGCCGTGACCGGTCCCAGGCCCATTAGGCCTCCACTAGAGTTCTGTCAAGCCTTACTTCATATACTCGAAAATCATTACAACTTGCTAAATTTTATAAGAATTCATTGGCTATTATAAGACTCACATAGAATCCTCAAGAATCAATTTAAAACTCTCACTTACAAGTCATTGACAGCTACGAAAAAATTTGAGGAGACCTAAGCTCCCTACAATAGTTCATTTAGACTAATATCCATAAAACTAAAAATTCTTAATGCTAATAGAAACTTTATTATTCTAATGGTTCTTTTTGGGCGCCCCTTTGCTCGTGTTGCTCATAAAGATCTGCCTCTCTAGGTCATCACCTGAAAAATAAGGAATGAGCAAAAGCTCAGCAAGTAAACAAACCATGTTCCTAAATAGGTTTAGGGGTTTATTGAATATGCCATGGTTTCTTCATTTAAAAAACTGGTAATAATTTCACTGGAATTAATATATCCATATACTTTATAAAACAAATCATGCTTGTAGGAAACTCTTCCAAAAGGAATGTTTGACAACAGCAATTACACATCGAATGAAACTCCAACTCCTTTCGTGGTATGCTGCGGTTAGCGTATGGTTCCACTGACTAGGACCCAAAATCCCTCCTCCACCGGGATAAACAATTTTGTGGATGCAAGGGCAAACCTGATGTAACAATACTGTGCGCCAACATATGGTCCTGTTGACCAGGACCTAGAATCTATGTTCCCCCTTGGATATGCGGCAAACAGTAACCAATACCAATATTGACCTCTCAAAACAATGATTCACACAAAGTTCTCAAAAACAACACAACACATACCATGACAATTTTAATTTATTTTTCTCATCAAATCAATTTTAGAACAGCAGAAGCATAATAAATACTTAAAACTTCCAGACATACACATATATATATATAGGAAAATAGGTTGTACCGCGGATCATGACACGAGGACTTACTTGGATAGCTAAGTGCTTCTGGTTCTTGTTCCCAAGCCTGCCCTAGCTTTTATCTATCAAAACATAAATAATAAATCATACGGATATTATTTATTTCTGCTCAATCATTCCTAGCTGCTAAATTCTCCCAGAGTGCATGAAATTACCGCAATGCCCTTCAAAGTTGTGGCGAATTACCAAAATAACCCCACACCTAACATATCACTTCACCCCTAAAAATAGCTCAAAACACTTTTTTAAACAATACTAGATTGGTTTTTCAGACAAAAAGGGTCTTTCTGGAAATCCTAAACCACTCCTTAAATTAAGCGCTAAGGATCCTTTTTCAAAAGTATATCAAACGGCACCGGAATGTCGTGAAATTTTAGACGCTCAAGTGTCTCATCACTGTAAATTTTTGGCTAAAAATATTTTTGTTTATTATGCCAATTAATTCAAAAATCTATTTTTGAAATAAAATAATTTCAGGCCTTTTGCATGTCCAGAAAAATTTGAGAAAATTCTACATCAAAGGTTTCACAAAAATAAGGGGAGTTTTAATTTTGATCTTGTTCAAATATGCTAAAAAATTCCTTAAAAAGTTTTGGATAATAGACTGATCTGTAATTCTAGACACATTATTTTTCAGCAAATTCTACTTTTATATATTTACCATTTTGAGGCAGAAGCATGACTAATCTTAGAAAACTCATAACTAAAAAGTTAAATTAAAATTTTTGAGGTTTTCATAAATATAAGGATCACAAAAATCCAGTGAGTGATGAATTTTCTCTAGCAAATCGAAAAATGGCCGATAGAAACAACACATCTCTGCACAGGCCAGTTTTGTTCAATAGATATTTTGAAATAGAAATACTATAAATCTCAAAAAATACAAAACTAAAAAATGAAATACGACTTTATGAGGTTCTAAAAATATAAAGTTAAAAAGAAAGCCAATATGTAACGAATATGATGAATCAAAGTGGCAGCCACAAACAGAAAAATTTTGGACTTCTATGGTGAATTGACTTTAGGGTCATTTTTTGATATGCAAATGTGATATTCGGATAAAACTTAAAACTACAAAGTTGATGTGGACTCAAAAAGGTTCTTAGAAAGTATAAAAACACCTCAATTGGATTAGTAATGAAAGAGATATCGAGAAAAATTCTAACATACTCTTATGCTGCTCTATAGCAACCTTCTTATCAAACACACATATCTCACTCTCTGAAACACACACAATACCCTAGAACTCACAACAATAACCACTTAATTCATAAACAAAAACCTATTTAGATCACCCAATAATATGGCCAAAATTAAAGAGGGAGGCTAGGGTTTGTTTTTACCTTGAAATTTTCTTATCCTAACTTGCTTTTTTCTCTCTGGACTTCACGTGAAGAGGCAGACTAAAAATTTTTAACTGATGGAGCTTTATTAGGGTGTTTATGCTAATCGTAATAAGGAATTTTCTTAGAAACCCTTGAACTTTAATTGCTTTTTCTTTCCTAAGTTTACACCTTGCTTTCATTAATTTCCGTTGTATCCATCTTCATTCTATTTAAACTTTATGATCATTTTAAAATTTCGCTAAATGTTTCAAATAATTCTTCCACGACAATCATTGCTAAAGCTTGTCAATTATTTTGCCCATAACAATGGTCGTTAAAGATTCTAAATAATATCACTTATAAAAGCTGTCGCTAAAGAATATATGACCAGCTAGAATTGACAATAAACCAACTCTGAAATTTGGGGTATTACATACTGTCTTGGGAAGGGGTGACAATCTAAGACTCTTCTAATCTAATTTAGAAATGAAAATAAACGAAATGAAAAAATATTAAGTAATGGCAAAGAATTGTACCTTAATCTGGATTGCCCAATTGCTTAATCCAAGAACCGATTTAAAGTTGAAAATCGAGAGAGGTAATCTCTATAATTACTAAAAATGATATTTTATACCTAAAGAAGATATTAAACGGACTCGACTTCTTCTACAAATTGTAGCTGTCGAAAAGGTAAAAGATTTTGGCTTTTGAATGAACAATTTAGGTTTGATCAAAGTTCAGGAATGTGCTTGATGCGACAAGCTGAGATTTCCATTCTTTTCCTAAGAAATCCCTTTCTTAAATGCCCAAGTGGTCTATTTATAGAGGTTTGGGGTTGACAAAAATAATGAAGTTGACTTTTTCGTACATCTCCTTCTAAAGAGGATAATATCCAAATTAGACCATAGGGTCAAAAATGCCGAGTTATCGGCCGGTTCTACTTAACCAAAAAGCATAAAAGGCCGGTTTTATCCCTTAACCGGATAGAATTTCATCCCAGATATGGGAATAATTACCTCAAATTTAGCTAAAATACCCTAAAATCATTTGGGATATACTAGATTTTGGGAATCAACCGGACTCAATCTCAAGTCAAACTCTGAGTCAAGGATCAATACCATTCCAAATCTGAATCAAGTCAAAATCTCTTTACTTTGATGTATGTTAACCCGACTAATTAGACCAACTAGCTACACTTGACTATTGACCGGACTGGGGCACCTATTGGACTAGAAGATTAATTGAACTGGACTTAATTAGTTAATCATGCTTACTATATATTACTAGGCCTAGACCAATAATATTACTCACTCGGTCCTAGATTATTTGATCATATTTGAGTTGCACGCTTATTTAGAATATGATTCATATTTTATGAGTTTTTCATTCTATCCACAGAGAGAGAGAGAAAGAAAGAGAGAAGCAAGAAGGAAGAAAGTGGACCATGAGAGAGAAAATGTGTTTGTGGATGATTAAATGTGTTGAGAAATAGAATAAGAAAAGAAGTGTAAAAGGGGTACACACGAAAAAAAAACCTACAGACCTTTCTTAATTTTAAAACTGATCAATTTTTTTTTGGTACATTCCAAGAAGGAAATATGATAAGTTATTTTTTTTGAAACAGAAGGGGTAATAAACTTAATAAAAAGCGAAGTCTATAACCAATTAACTAAAAAAGATAAACTAAGCTTACAAAAATGGGTTGTCTACAACTGCGGCCGACGTTTGATATGGCAGTTGGGAATTGACGATGTATGCTGTGGATATGGGGGCGGAAGTCAATGTGGTAGCCGTTGGTTGTGGTCGCTTGGTGGTTGGGGGCAATGATAGGTGGCAGCGGATGGTGATTCGACGACATGTGGTGGCTTTTATGATGACATTTACCAACAAAATATGAATTTTTATATAAATGGGTACTATAACCCAATCCAACATGATTTACTACAACTAGTGAACCAACTCATCGTAACACATTTTATATCTAAGTAGGTTAGGTTAGATAAAAGTCAATGTTTTATTAGATTAAGTTGGTTAAACCCATAAAATTTTGACTTAGTACGTGTGGTTAAAGGTAAAGCTTTATTCAATAACAGCTCCAGCGCCTGCAACTGTACTAAAATAGAATTAGGTTTCTTTTGTTTTTTGTCAATTCCATTGTATAACATAAAAGCACCCGAAATACATTCAAACTTCAGTTCCTTTTTCATCCATTTACAAAAGGTGAAGGTATGGATGATATGGGAACTAGACCAAAAAATGATGGGCATCTGCCCATGCGGCTGAGTTATGAGCAGAACTATTAGCGATCCTACTAACTTTGCAAAAATCCTAGCACATAAATGTTTTCAGCTTTTTTCTGGCCTCCTCAACTATAGCAAAGCTTCTCCAGTTTGGTGTAGATTAATGGTTATTCATCCAGTCCACTACTGCTTATGCATCTCCCTCAAACATAACATGAGTGCATTTCATCCTAGTTGCCAATCAATGGCCAGTAGAGCAGCCATAGCTTCTGCAAGTTCAGGTTCTCTTTCATATTCATCTTTTGCTTCGACGGAGACGGCCACACCATTGTAGTCCTAAAGAATTGCCACTTGGATTGATTGTAGTGTCCAAATCGCGGCATCAAAATTAAGTTTATACCATTGGTATGGTGGTGGGTGCCATAACAGGGTGGAATTGAGATGTGGTTTGGGGGTAGGAAAGCTGTGACATGACGATTGAAAGCCAATGGTACCTTTTTTTCAATCTCAGTAGCATTAGGCTTAGTTCCAAGAAAAATTTTCTGGTTTCAGCTCATCCACACTTATTCCATAGCAGTAATAGCAAGCAGGTACTTGCATTGGGTATCAAAATCGAAAGTGTCGGGAAGAAGAGGAGCAAGAAAGAGTTCTAGCCAAAGAGGGGGGATTAAATTTGACATTGGTTGAGATGTAAAAGATGGAGGATGGAAGTCATCAGAAGATCTAAGTGAAATGATTAGTCAAGCATTTTCTTTTTTCTTTCCTATCAATGATCCAATTGCCTTCATGCTTAATATAGTCCAAGGCTTTGTGCCTTCTTTGAATGATGGTCGTGAGTTGGAAGAAGCTCATATTAAGGTCTCATTCGGTTATCTTCTGGTGTCTTGATTTGTCCTACCAAATTGCCTCTTCCTTTTTTAATTCCCCATCCAAAGCCATTTGTAGATTTTTCTTTCTATCCAGGTTACTAATTGTGGGATCATCTTTCTGGAGTTGATCGATAGCTTCAGATAGCACTTTAATCTTGGTCTGGATATGCCCGAAGTGAGAGTGCTTCCAAGACTTGAGAGCCTTTCTTGTGTTCCTTATCTTTGGAGATGTTCCTTCGGTTGGTAGGTTCCAAGCAAGTTTAACAAACGAGTCCACAGGTACTATCAATTTAAATGGTTTAGGTTCCGAGTGGCTGCTTCCTGTGGTATCCGGCAAGATAGAATTGTGGTCAAATTTGTGGGCAGGGAGATGCGTTATGTTTGCATTGGGGAAAAGAATATGTCACTGGGAATTACCAAAGCCTTTGTCCAGTCTTTCTGGGATATTAGCCTGTAGAGGGAACTTGTTGGTCCATGTGAATGGATTGCCGGAGAAGCCAAGATCAACTAGTCCTTTTTTAGCTTATCACCAATATTAGGCCACCAGTTGACAGAGATGCAAAGGTTTTGCCTCCTCTTTTCCCATTAGCGGCCAAAATCTCTTTGAAACTATGCCTAACCAAGGACCTGTGAAGGATTCAACCAGTGTTGAGAGGTTACTCCAGAATATAGGTTTCTGTTGATGGTAGGGGGCCATAGATGGCTGTGATCATCCACGGTGAAGCGTGTCATCTTCAGTAGCCTCTTCGTACGTTACTGGATCACATTCTGCCATCAAACAAAATAGTGAATAGTCAAATGTTGTCTGAGCAGATTCTGCAGCATCATAGATGTCATTTAGACTTCACATTTTCATAGGTGCTCCCCCTGAATTGATGCTGCTGCTGCTACTAGATGATGGTGTTGATGCAGGAGTTCTTGGATTAGGGCTTTGTGGAGGAGTCTGATCATCACCCTGCTCATCTTGCATGTTTAAGTCCTCGTCGTTGTCATCATCAGCATCATCGAAAAACAAGCCTTGAACTTTCTTTTCTTCTTTACTCCATCTCCAATAATCTGCTTCATCAAACTCAACATCACGTGAGATAATAACTTTCTTAGTAAGGGGATTATATAATCTATACGCCTTACTCCTTTTCTCGTAGCCGATAAAGATGCACTTTTCTCCTTTATCATCTAGTTTCTTTCTCTTTTGATCAGGAATATGGACATATGCAATGCACCCAAAAATTCTGAGATGTTCTACTTTTGGCTTGCTACCACTCCATGCTTCATTTGGCGTCTTGAACTTTACACTTTTTGTTGGACATCGATTTAGCAAATAAACTGCACATTGAACGGCTTCGGCCCAAAACATTCTTGGTAAGTGTTTTCCCTTCACCATGCTTCTTGCCATATCAAGAATCGTGCAATTCTTTCTTTCCGCGATGCCATTTTGTTGTGGCGTATAAGAGGCTGTCAACTGATGAATTATTCCATACTTTTTATAGTAACCTTCAAATAACTTCGAGGTGTATTCACCTCCTCTATTAGACCTAAGTATCTTTAGATACTGTCCACTTTGTTTTTCAGCCATTGCTTTGAATTCCATAAATTTATCAAGCGCTTCTGATTTTTCTTTAAGAATGTACACCCAACTTTTTCTACTGAAATCATCAATAAAAGTAAGGTAGCACCAAGTGATGGAATATCAAATGGACCAGCTATATCCGAGTGCACAATCTCTAGTGGCTTTCTGGCTCTCCAGGATTTTCCAACTTCAAAACTCTGTCTGTGCTGTTTTCCTTTAACACAAGCTTCACATAGCTGATCTGGTTCATTAATTTTTGGCAGACCATTCACCATCTTTGTTCTTGATAACAACTTTAAACCGCTAAAACCAAGATGACCGAATCTTAAATGCCACAACCATGAATCATCTTTAATGACAGACTTCATGCATTTCAGATCGGATATTGAGTGTGAAAAGACGATTCTTTGTCATCTCAACTTCAGCAATTAATTCTCTATCTCTATTTCTGATAACGAGATAGCAATCCTTCACGTGTATATCATATCCTTTTTCTAAGAGCTGGCCCAAACTGATAATATTGCTTTTTAAGGTTGGTACATAATAAACATCTGATATAAATTTTCTATCTCCATTCTTTAAAGTAATCACTAGTTTACCTTTGCCTTTGACCGGGATCTTAGACGAGTCTCCGAAAGTAACTTCTCCTCTGATTGTCTCGTCCAAATTTGTGAACAGCTCCTTTCGGCCACACATATGATTACTTGCACCATTATCGAGATACCAAACATTTTTCTTGCACTCTTCATTTCCTTTGTAAGTGAGAAAAATAGCATCTTCCATCTTTTTCTCTTCAGATGGTGCATAATTATTTCTTTCCTCCATTTTAGGAGTTGATCTGCACTCGTAACTAAAATGACTATATTTATTGCAATTATAGCATTTCAATTGAGATTTATCTCCTCGTTGTTGAAATCCTCCTCTACCTCTGCCTCTAAATCCTCGACCACGACTGTATGCTTGATAACCATCACTTGTCTGGCCTCTTTCAAAAGATTGCCTTCCACGTCCTCGTGCACCGTGTCCACTGAGTGCACCACGTCCACCTCTATAGCCACCTCTGTAGCCACTACGTTCTCCTATACCTTGTCCGTAGCTGCTGCTAGCTTGATTTTCACCTACATGCAATTTGCTCTGCAAAGCTTGCTCCAAATTTCCACTATTTTCATTTTGGTTTATTCTCTGCTCATGAGCTTGAAGAGATCCCACAAGCTCATCTATATAAATTTGAGACAAATCTTTCGATTCTTCAATCGCAGTAACAACATAATCAAATTTTCTTGTCAGAGAACGTAAGAGTTTTTCCATTACCCTTACATCATCTAGACTTTCTCTATTTCTTTTCATCTCGTTTGCAACCGTTTTCAAATGATTAACATAATCATTAATATTCTCCAAACTTTGCATTTTTAATGTCTCAAATTCAGCTCTAAGTGATTGAAGACGTACCTTTTTAGCCTTTTCGACTCCCTGTAGAGATTTTTGCAAAATCTCCCAAGCTTCCTTTGAAGTTTTCGCATATGAAATTTTTTCAAAGGTTGATTCGTCAACTCCTTGAAAAATTAAGAACATGGCCTTCTTATCCTTTTTTCGTGATTCTCTTAGCGCCGTCTTCTGGGCGTTCGATAAAGCTGCTTCGGCCGTCGCATCTGGGGGCTCGATATATCCTTCTTCAACGATTTCCCATAACTCTTGTGATCCGAGTAGAACCTTCATTTGAATACTCCAATTCCCATAATTCGTCTTCGTTAATTTTGGGATCTGCGGCTAAATTATGTTGGCTATCTCTTCACCTTCTTGAAGCGTAGAATCGAACTAGCGGCTCTGATACCACTTGTTGGAAGCGTAGTGGGATCACAGGAATTATAATACGAACATCAACGATATATATTGACACAAAGATTTCTAATACAAGAACACAAAGACTCTTGAACAAAATATTTGTAACTCACACAACTTGGTGTTTCAACACCACTCTTCTTTTTCTCTCAAATTTTCATTCACAAGCTACTGCTTGCTTTATTTTTTTTTTCTCCTTCTAATGCACACACACTAACTCTCTCTTTAATACACCATCTCTCTAACACTAAACAAACAAGACTACATATGTATATATATAGAAGACTAGGTCGGCAACTTCCATCCGTCTTAGCCACAAGTTAGAGTCAAAGTTTCCAACTTCTTATTCTTTCAAGTTATCCATAAATGGTATATGAGTGTTTAACTTGATAACCAAAAGCTTCTTATCTTCTCCAAAATTCTAACCGACCTAAGCCATGCATTGGAGTCAACAAATGCAACTCCTCATTATCTTCTCAAAACTTCCAAATGCAAGTCGGTTGTGAGTTTCTCTTATCTTCTTCTAAGTCAAAATTTGCAACTCAGTTTAATGAGGGTTTGAAATTCTAACAAAGCGGGTGGGTGGCAGAATACCTTGTCACTTATGAGATTAGTTGAAGCTGAGACAATTTTTAAGTCCACTCCCAGCTTCCATGCTACGCATAATCATCCGCTATTTGGATTGGTTCAACACGCTGATGATTGTAAAAACCGAGAGAGGAAAGAAGAAAGACGAGGGAGGAAGAAGAGACCTTGGATTCAGAAAGGAAGAGAATGTCAGGGGAGAAGGTCCAAACGAGCCGGCAAAGGGCTCAAATTTTTTTTATTATTCCCAGCCTCTGATAGTTGTGGGAGATAATTGACATGGTGGTGGTGGTTAGAGGTTAAACCCTTCTTCCACCTGACAAGGGAGAAGATTAGAAGAAAAAGAAGTTGCCGGGATTAAGTCGTTGCCAAGGCATTAGAGACGAGCTTTTTGTTTGAGGTTGAGGTGTTTCCTACAATTTTTTTGATGTGGATGGGCACGACTGTTTGGCAGTTGATGACTTCTGGGGAGTCTGAAATTGAGAATGATTAGAAGCTGGTTGTGGTTGAGTGAGATCAGAAGTGGGTTTCAATTTCTTTTGAGGAGAAGATGGGTTTGGGACTGGTTTTCTTTTCATAGGAGAGGGGCTTTGGACTTGGGCTTCGTGAGGGATGGGCTGTTCTTTTATTTTCAAGAGTAGGGATGAGAGATGGCTTGCGCTGTCAAGATTAGCGATTTTAGCTTGGGGTGGGTCGGGGTTACCCAGAGGACGAGGTTGGATTGACAACGCTTGAGGGGATCGGAGGGTGCAGCGCTTGAGGGGCAGAAAATAGCTATTGATCTGATGTCAATAGGGGTTAAGGGGGGTAGTGGTCAGAGGATAGGCTATGGTGCAAGTGCGGTTGGATGTGGTATTTAAATTGATTGCCTCAGGATGCGGGGTTAGGTTCAAAAAAGGCTAGTTTTTCCTGCAGCATTCTAGCAGGCGACGAAACTTCGCTGGTGCAGCTCATCGAAGCAATCGGTGCTGTAGAACTCTGAGAGTGAGAGTTAAAGGCATGAATCCAGATTCCTTCATAGGATGCTCTAATAGAAGGATCGTATGGTCTTTGTTCTCCAGCAATTTCCCAGTTTGTCGTTGGGTCTTTTGGTCGATAACAATATTTCTGCACATGTCCAAGGTGCCCACATCCAAAACAGAAATCCGACAGTGTCTCGTACCAAAATTGTATCCAAGTCTCATTTTCCCTTTCTCTTTTCGGGCGTATCCTATAGGGAATGCGATTTCAATTTTGATGTCACCTTGAGTTGCATGAATCCTTTTTCTCCAATTCTTCCATTTTTGGATTCTTCAGTTTCTAGTAGGCTTCCAATTCTATTGCCAATGATCATTGTATTTTCTTGTCATCTTGTTCGGCGGAAGTCCATAAATCCTGACCCAGAAATGTGAGTTGGGTAGGGATACTTCCTGTAATGTTTTGTCAGGTGGCCATGGCTGTAAGGTCAGATGGGCTTCCATAATATAGACCATGGGCTCCTGTCCAACACTCTTTGTAAATCTTCCGTATTGTTGAAGGTGAACAGTAATCGATCCTCCTGTTCCCAAATTTTAAGACCGGGTGGATTCCATGCTTTGAGAATGGTGTTCTTGGCCCCTGTTTTTTTTTAAAGGCTTATCATTAATGATTTTTTCCACCAAAATGAGTGGTTGAGTTGTGTTTGGGAGGTTAGAATTTGATTTTAGAGTTAGGGGTTCTAAGGAGCAGTTAAGGCGGTTGGTTTGATCAATGAGGTCATTTATTTGTTAATGGTTTTGAAGTTGCTTGATTGGGTCAGGACAGAGAGCTCTTAAGAAAGATAGATAACGTTTGGTCAAGGTGAGTTAATGGTAGAGATGAAGGGACTTGAGGGTAGGATTAGCTATGTGGAACATAAGCATGAAGAAAGAAGAAAGGTAGAGTTGTCAAACGGGCCGGGGGGCCCACGGCCCGGCCCAAAAAAAGCCCGGGCCGGCCCGGCCCGTTCATGAACAGGGCTGGCCCGGAGGAATTGGGCTTAGGGCCTGGGCTTGGACCAGGCCAAAAAATCTGGGGAAAAGCCCGGGCCAGGTCCGGCCCGGTTCTGGGCACGGTTCCGGCCCCACCTGTTTGAATTAGAGATGTCAAACGGGCCGGGCTTAGGCCGCTCGGCCTGGGTCCATCGGGCTTGAAGTGAAACCGGGCCGGGGCCGGGCCAGGGAGGCAGCCATCCGGGTCAAGCCGGCTGAGGAGAAATGCTAGGCCAGGTCCAGGCCCTGGCCCTAGGCCTAATTCCTAGGGCCGGGCTTGGGCCGGCCCGGGCCCTTTTTATTTAATTTTTTTTTAAATTTTCTTGTTATTCAATTTTAAATTTCATCTTTAGGCATGTCCAATTTTCAAATTTTGACAAATCTAATTTTTATCATTTTATTTCATTATATGTAATATTCATATATATGTATGTATGTATAGATATATTTATTTCTCTCTCATTTTATTTTTTGCTATATGTTAAATCTTTTCTTACTCTTCTTGGTGATCTTTATTAATAAAATCTGAACACATAACAATTATTACTATTTAAGAGAGACTGTTTCTACTATTTGATATTTTACTTCAAACTAATTGGCCGAAAATCAGGGATTGATACATGTTAATTCCCGAGACGATCTTTAGTAATAAGTATAGAAAAATAAATGTGTTCATAGGCCCTCCTCCTTTTATCCGGGCTTGGGACCGGCTGCTTGTAAACAAACAGGCGAAGTTACCTATTTTTTTATATATACGAAAAAATATATATCTTGCTTGTAAAAATTTATTTTATATATATGGAAAAAAAGTATATTTTGTGAAAAAATTTATTCTTAAAACTTAAGAGAAGGAAAATAAAAAGAAATTACCTAATCATCCGGAAGTACTTCAATATCCGAGTCACTGCTCTTCCTATCATCAATCGGTTTATCTTGCTCGCGGTATTTCGCATCAAGATAATCCTTCCAACATACACATAGCTCGAGCGACTCGGGGTTAAGACGACTCCTCCTGTCATCCAAAACCCTCCCGCTGGCTGAAAATGCCGACTCTGAAGCAACCGTGGAGGCTTGCACTGGCAGTACA
Organism: Escallonia herrerae; assembly: GCA_033070095.1. Lineage (NCBI taxonomy): Eukaryota > Viridiplantae > Streptophyta > Magnoliopsida > Escalloniales > Escalloniaceae > Escallonia > Escallonia herrerae. Next base: position 51,559 of record JAVXUP010001829.1, on the reverse strand, counting down.
TCCCGTGCAATTTGGGATAAAGTTTTATACATGTTTTGATTTTGTTTCCAAAAATTTAACAAATTAAAATTAACCTGTTCTTGCATTGATAAATCAGAATAATGATCAGTATTTGCATATACACCAATCTCATTAAAAGAGGAAAAAGTAGACGAACCTGCCGAATTAGAAGTACCTTCACCTGGTAGTTGTCTTGCTACTAGATGTTCAAAGCCCTTAAGGTATGGCGCATAATACCTCTCAACAGTGGATGATGTAGCTCGCCCGCGCACGTCAGCAGAATTACGATAGAGGTTGAACAATTCCTCAAACCTCTTGCTCACTTTTGCTGTGAGTGCGGTTGTCTCCTCTGCTGTGTAGCACATTAATTTCGATATCTCTTGTATCGAGGCGTTCACGCCATGCAACTTTAACCTAGGATCTAAACAAGTAGCCACAGCAAAAATAACAGGCAGTTACTCCAATATTTATTAAACTTTTCATCCATCACTTTTACTATTTCCTAAAGGGTCCTATATATCTCCATTTTGTTAACATTGTAGCCATCTTGAGAATTTCTATTACAGCGAGAGGAGAGGTGGGATAGTACGTACCAGACAATAAATTGGTAGACGTGTAGAATACCTCCAAAAATTCAGCTAGGTATGTGGCCATCTGCCATTCCTCTTGAGTTGGCAAGCCGGCTGGGAACTGGGTTAGTAGAAAATGCGTATAGACTTCTCGGTATGCCAGAATGTGTAAAAGCATATGGTATGTAGAGTTCCACCTGTGGACCACATCTGTAACTGCTCTCCTGCGAGGCATATTATATTCAACACACAACGTTTTAAATTGTTGTGTTCTCGGACTCGAGCTATTAACATACGCTGTCATACCCCTCATTTTGACAAGAATATCTCCTGCAGCAGCTAAACCATCTTGAACAATTAAATTAATTATATGACAAACACAACGAACATGAAATAATTGACCAGAAAGTACAGGTTTGAGGCTCTCCTTTAAAGCATCAACAGCAGCTGTATTGTTAGAAGCATTATCAAAACTAATACTCATAATCTTATCCTTTAATTTAAATGTGGTACATGCTTTTAATATAAGAGTAGCAATGTTCATTCCATCATGCGGAAAAGGAAAGAGCTCGAAAGCGATGATTCTCTTGTGCATAACCCAATCTGCATCAATCCAATGAGCGGTCACACAAGAATAACTAACAAAAGTAAATGAAGATTGCCAAATATCAGAAGTAAGACTAACTTTACCGTCAAATTTATCGAAATAATCGATAAGGCGTGCTTTAGCAGCATTGTACTGTCGGAGTGCATCGGATCTAGTTGTGTTTCTATGAACCTTTTTGTACAAAGGTTGAACGTATGTGTTCATATATCTAGAGTGCTTAGGATTATCGGCAAAAGAAAAGGCTTGTTCATCGTGAATAACAAATTCAGCGAGACCGTCTCTTTGCTCTCGCTGATTATAAACAAATAACTTACCGTCAAAAGATAACTGCGTTTGGGTAGGTTCGACGTGGCCTTGTCGAGGTGCACACAGAGGGTAATGCCTGTTAAGATGTCCATTACCACTACCAGACGAAAATAATTTAGCGCAGTACTTACATCGAGCTTTTCGGATGCCGTCCACCGTAACTACATCGAAATGATTCCAACACTCGGCTTTCTTTTTTTCCCCTTTTGGACTTCTGGCTCATTACCGGAGGCATTGCTCGGCCCTTCTTCATCATGACCAGGCATAGGGTTGAGATTATGCCACGGAGTAGTAGCTTCGCCAACCGAGCTGCGTCCTTGACTATAATGCGGGGGGTCTTCATCAGGCGTGTATTCGAAATCTGGAATGTTTTGATTGAACTCCCAATTGGCTTGGGTATCTATCATACAGCCTGTACTCATTCGTCCAGGAACGAATGGTTGTGTTGGTGCTTGGATTGGTGTTTGTGATGGTCGTGGCGCTGGCGCTTGTGCTTGTGGTGATGATGATGATGATGATGTTTTTCGTGATGATGATCCACGCCTCAGTTTCTTCAATATTCCAGCCATATTTCACGCTAAACTTTTTTATTAGATTGGAAATCAAAATTCGTAAGAGTAACTAAATACACAAGTATAAGAGTAGTAATAAGAAATAACAATTAAAAGAATGAACGAGTAACAAATATTAATCACTGAGGATAATTCTGATCCAATGTGGAGAGAGTTAGTAATTAAAAAGCATTTAGTAATAGTAATTAATAAATAAAAATTCACTAATTACTAATTACTAGACAAAAGAATTAGAGAGTAACATATTAATAAGAGTAGTAGTTAGTACGAGTAGTAATTAATAAACAAGAGTACTAATTAGTAAATACTAGTAGTAATTAGCAAGAGTAGTAATTGGAGAGGGAAATAGTAGCAAGCTTGTAGAAATATAGAATGTTTAGATAAGAGAGAGTAAGAAGATTGGTGTGAAAAATTAGAGAGAAATGGTGCAAATTTATAGATTTTAGAAACTTCACAAAAGACCAAAATACCCCTAAAAGCTATCCGTTTATAGTTGTTGGGGAGGGTAAGAGTGTAAAAACCTTTAAAGGAGTTGGAAAAATTAAGTTAGACTAAAATATCCCCCAAACTAGCCGTTATATTGCTGTTGGGGGGGTAAAAGTGGAATTTTGGGGGAATATATCCGTTGGAAGAAAAGGGGGGAGAAAGGGGGAAAAACAAAAAATTCAAACAGGTGGGGCCGGAACAGGGCCCAGAACCGGGCCGGATAACCGGGCCAGGACCGGGCCAGGGCCGGGCCAGAACTGGGCCGGGCCTAGCCCGGGCTTTTCCCCAGATTTTTCGGCTTGGTCCAAGCCCAGGCCCTAAGCCCAATTCCTCCGGGCCAGCCCTGTTCATGAACGGGCCGGGCCGGCCCGGGCTTTTTTTGTTTTTCCCCCTTTTCCTCCAACGGATATATTCTCCCAAAATTCCACTTTTACCCCCCCAACAGCAATATAACGGCTAGTTTGGGGGGTATTTTAGTCTAACTTAATTTTTCCAACTCCTTTAAAGGTTTTTACACTCTTACCCTCCCCAACAACTATAAACGGATAGTTTTTATGGGTATTTTGGTCTTTTGTGAAGTTTCTAAAATCTATAAATTTGCACCATTTCTCTCTAATTTTTCACACCAATCTTCTTACTCTCTCTTATCTAAACATTCTATATTTCTACAAGCTTGCTACTATTTCCCTCTCCAATTACTACTCTTACTAATTACTACTAGTATTTACTAATTAGTACTCTTGTTTATTAATTACTACTCTTACTAAATTCTAATTACTAACTACTACTCTTATTAATTTGTTACTCTATAATTATTTTGTCTAGTAATTAGTAATTAGTGAATTTTTATTTATTAATTACTATTACTAAATGCTTTTTAATTACTAACTCTCTCCACATTGGATCAGAATTATCCTCAGTGATTAATATTTGTTACTCGTTCATTCTTTTAATTGTTATTTCTTATTACTACTCTTATACTTGTGTATTTAGTTACTCTTACGAATTTTGATTTCCAATCTAATAAAAAAGTTTAGCGTGAAATATGGCTGGAATATTGAAGAAACTGAGGCGTGGATCATCATCACGAAAAACATCATCATCATCATCGCAAGCACAAGCGCCAGCGCCACGACCATCACAAACACCAATCCAAGCACCAACACAACCATTCGTTCCTGGACGAATGAGTACAGGCTGTATGATAGATACCCAAGCCAATTGGGAGTTCAATCAAAACATTCCAGATTTCGAATACACGCCTGATGAAGACCCCCCGCATTATAGTCAAGGACGCAGCTCGGTTGGCGAAGCTACTACTCCGTGGCATAATCTCAACCCTATGCCTGGTCATGATGAAGAAGGGCCGAGCAATGCCTCCGGTAATGAGCCAGAAGTCCAAAAGGGGAAAAAAAAAGCCGAGTGTTGGAATCATTTCGATGTAGTTACGGTGGACGGCATCCGAAAAGCTCGATGTAAGTACTGCGCTAAATTATTTTCGTCTGGTAGTGGTAATGGACATCTTAACAGGCATTACCCTCTGTGTGCACCTCGACAAGGCCACGTCGAACCTACCCAAACGCAGTTATCTTTTGACGGTAAGTTATTTGTTTATAATCAGCGAGAGCAAAGAGACGGTCTCGCTGAATTTGTTATTCACGATGAACAAGCCTTTTCTTTTGCCGATAATCCTAAGCACTCTAGATATATGAACACATACGTTCAACCTTTGTACAAAAAGGTTCATAGAAACACAACTAGATCCGATGCACTCCGACAGTACAATGCTGCTAAAGCACGCCTTATCGATTATTTCGATAAATTTGACGGTAAAGTTAGTCTTACTTCTGATATTTGGCAATCTCCATTTACTTTTGTTAGTTATTCTTGTGTGACCGCTCATTGGATTGATGCAGATTGGGTTATGCACAAGAGAATCATCGCTTTCGAGCTCTTTCCTTTTCCGCATGATGGAATGAACATTGCTACTCTTATATTAAAAGCATGTACCACATTTAAATTAAAGGATAAGATTATGAGTATTAGTTTTGATAATGCTTCTAACAATACAGCTGCTGTTGATGCTTTAAAGGAGAGCCTCAAACCTGTACTTTCTGGTCAATTATTTCATGTTCGTTGTGTTTGTCATATAATTAATTTAATTGTTCAAGATGGTTTAGCTGCTGCAGGAGATATTCTTGTCAAAATGAGGGGTATGACAGCGTATGTTAATAGCTCGAGTCCGAGAACACAACAATTTAAAACGTTGTGTGTTGAATATAATATGCCTCGCAGGAGAGCAGTTACAGATGTGGTCCACAGGTGGAACTCTACATACCATATGCTTTTACACATTCTGGCATACCGAGAAGTCTATACGCATTTTCTACTAACCCAGTTCCCAGCCGGCTTGCCAACTCAAGAGGAATGGCAGATGGCCACATACCTAGCTGAATTTTTGGAGGTATTCTACACGTCTACCAATTTATTGTCTGGTACGTACTATCCCACCTCTCCTCTCGCTGTAATAGAAATTCTCAAGATGGCTACAATGTTAACAAAATGGAGATATATAGGACCCTTTAGGGAAATAGTAAAAGTGATGGATGAAAAGTTTAATAAATATTGGAGTAGACTGCCTGTTATTTTTGCTGTGGCTACTTGTTTAGATCCTAGGTTAAAGTTGCATGGCGTGAACGCCTCGATACAAGAGATATCGAAATTAATGTGCTACACAGCAGAGGAGACAACCGCACTCACAGCAAAAGTGAGCAAGAGATTTGAGGAATTGTTCAACCTCTATCGTAATTCTGCTGACGTGCGCGGGCGAGCTACATCATCCACTGTTGAGAGGTATTATGCGCCATACCTTAAAGGCTTTGAACATCTAGTAGCAAGACAACTACCAGGTGAAGGTACTTCTAATTCGGCAGGTTCGTCTACTTTTTCCTCTTTTAATGAGATTGGTGTATATGCAAATACTGATCATTATTCTGATTTATCAATGCAAGAACAGGTTAATTTTAATTTGTTAAATTTTTGGAAACAAAATCAAAACATGTATAAAACTTTATCCCAAATTGCACGGGATGTACTGCCAGTGCAAGCCTCCACGGTTGCTTCAGAGTCGGCATTTTCAGCCAGCGGGAGGATTTTGGATGACAGGAGGAGTCGTCTTAACCCCGAGTCGCTCGAGCTATGTGTATGTTGGAAGGATTATCTTGATGCGAAATACCGCGAGCAAGATAAACCGATTGATGATAGGAAGAGCAGTGACTCGGATATTGAAGTACTTCCGGATGATTAGGTAATTTCTTTTTATTTTCCTTCTCTTAAGTTTTAAGAATAAATTTTTTCACAAAATATACTTTTTTTCCATATATATAAAATAAATTTTTACAAGCAAGATATATATTTTTTCGTATATATAAAAAAATAGGTAACTTCGCCTGTTTGTTTACAAGCCGGTCCCAAGCCCGGATAAAAGGAGGAGGGCCTATGAACACATTTATTTTTCTATACTTATTACTAAAGATCGTCTCGGGAATTAACATGTATCAATCCCTGGTTTTCGGCTAATTAGTTTGAAGTAAAATATCAAATAGTAGAAACAGTCTCTCTTAAATAGTAATAATTGTTATGTGTTCAGATTTTATTAATAAAGATCACCAAGAAGAGTAAGAAAAGATTTAACATATAGTAAAAAATAAAATGAGAGAGAAATAAATATATCTATACATACATACATATATATGAATATTACATATAATGAAATAAAATGATAAAAATTAGATTTGTCAAAATTTGAAAATTGGACATGCCTAAAGATGAAATTTAAAATTGAATAACAAGAAAATTAAAAAAAAAGGGCCCGGGCCGGCCCTAGAAATTGGGCCTAGGGCCAGGGTCTGGACCGGGCCTAGCATTTCTCCTCAGCCGGCCCGGATGGCTGCCTCCCTGGCCCGGCCCCGGCCCGGTTTCGCTTCAAGCCCGATGGACCCGGGCCGGGCGGCCCAAGCCCGGCCCGTTTGACATCTCTAAAGAAAGGACGAAGGGGTTAAGGATCTAAAGAGTGGTTATTGAAGGAATCAGGATGGGTTTGAGTAACCAGAGGAGGAAGATGACAGATTGAAACTTTCAGCTTTGGTGAATCTATCTAACAGAGGATGAACATACCCACCATGGATTAGAGAGGAAACGCCAACCTTACAGGCACAGAGGTTATCATATTTGCATATGTTAGGTGTTTTTGGGTAAAAAAAAATAATCAAAAACATAATAAGGTTTCACTTCTAGGGATAATAGGCATTATCTCTTTGTGGTGAAACTTTAACTCAGCTGTGAGGGCATCTAGATATGCCATCACAACACTTGGTTACAAGTTGTAAATATTATTACTACATGCATGTAAGTCAAAGTGAGAAAAGAAAGTTGGTTCACTCTTTTCTTCGAAAGTTTGAAACGAAGGAACTTCAAAATTACTTCTGAGAATTATTAATAGAATTTTACCTTTTTCAAATTGAGTCTAAAATTACTGTTAAAAGTATTTGAATCTCACTTGATGACCGTCCTAGTGAGATTTAAGGTTTTTGAATGGGGGATATTGTATCTCAACTATTTCTTTTAGATTAAAAGCCTTCTCTTCGAGAAATTGTATAGGACATCCACATTGCATGCATAATCATTGTAAATGACTTTATAATACCTTGTGAAGGAATTCAAAAGCGTACCTATTTTGACTAGCTATTTGAGCAAGCAATTGTCCTGTAATGAGACCGTAGATTTATATATATTTTCATTGGATGATGAATTAAAGAGCAATGGAAAACTTATACTATTAAAAAACGTGTTACTTTAAGAGCCTCATTTCTATGCAGAAAATCTTCATTTTTTTTGCCTCAAGTGCAATTGATTTTTGTCAGGTGCTACCCGTAGCGATAACTCTCTTTAGTGACAGATTGGAGCAAAACGAATAAGGAACTCCTTATGGCCTTTATCAGGCAAATTATGATGTTCATGCATTTATCCGTACGAAGTCGTTGTCAACACAATTTCCCCTAAGCCATTGTCGGAATCTGAAGGCTCAAGGAACCAGCACATAATTTCCAGGTACGTACTCTTGGGGATCATTTTCAGACCACACATCTTATGTCCACACTAGGAATTCCAGGAAACATCCAGCTGCAAATTGCAACCTTGCTCTCTAGATAACTTGTTTCAGTTTGTCAATGCCGCAGACTTACCCCTATAAAATAGGTTGTTTCTTGGCAATGCTTTAGTTGACCTATGTTGCCCCAAACACACACACACACGCGGAGACATAGACAGAGAGAAAGAGAGACACGCAAGTTGGGTCAAGTCAACTGAAGAGTTACCAAGAGACTTCCTATCCTATAGGTCAATATATAAGTAAGCACTATAATGTCACTCCATTTCTTCTGTTAAATTTTTGTTTTGAAAGTTAGAAATGCAACACGCAGAGAGAGAGAGAGAGAGAGAGAGAGAGAGACGCAAGTATAGTCAAGTCAACTGAAAAGTTACCAAGTGACTTCCTATCCTATAGGTCAATATAAACGTACAAGTAAGCACTATAATGTCACTCCATTTCTTCTGTTAGATTTTTGTTTTGCAAAGTTAGAAATGCGGAGCTTGGGGCGCAGTCTTTCAATCCAAGCATGCTTCCCAGATAGAACCTCTGATCCAAACTCTACAACTAGCCTGCACGATTCTGGGGGACTATATTCTACAAATGAAGACCACTCCGTACTCAATCACCTTTGCACGGGCAGTTGCCTTCGAGAAATCAGAATTGATATAGAGGCCGACCTTGTGGACGAGTTATTTGCAGCAGATCCCCATCATGATAGGGCAAGAGGTCCGGTTTTTGCTACTACAGCAGCGCTGCCCATTTCATATCGAGGAGCCAGTGAGTAAATTCTTCAGCCAAATTAATCTTCTGAACAATACAGTAAAATACAAAAATGAGTTGAACTGAGGTAACTGAGGACACTCATGTCCAATTTAGTACATAAAGAAACAAATAACCCCCCAAAAATAAGTTCTCGGAATTCTTCATACTGTCTAGCAATTTCATCAAATCCATGTTTCGTGCAGTTTATTAGTCTTATATTTGTCACTCTCTCTCCCTCTTTGTTTGCTTGTATGTGCGTAAGTACATGAGCAAATGGCATTCCTTCTTGCTTGCCTACTTCCTTGATGAACAGATAATCTCTTTGTATTTTGAGGGGGAAAACCTGGTGGTGGTTGACTTTTGCTCTGTTAATGCAATCTGGCAGATAAAGATCTTACCTTCTATGTGCCTCTATACCAAGCAGCACTCAAAGGTGATTGGGAAGAGGCTAAACTATTCATTACCAAGAACCCACAGGCCCTAACAGCCAGGATCAGCAAAGGGCGGGAAACAGCTCTGCACATTGCAGCTGGTGCCAAACAGATCAAATTTGTGGAAGAATTGGTCAAAATGATGGATGCAAAAGATTTGGCATTTAAAAACAAGTATGACAATACGGCACTTTGCTTTGCTGCGGCATCAGGAATTACGACGATAGCAGAGGTTATGGTGAAAAAAAACAGACGCTTACCAGCAGTGAGAGGTAGTGCAGGAGTTACTCCACTCCACATGGCTGCGTTGTTAGGGCACAGGGATATGGTATGGTTTCTCTACCTGGTGACTGATCACAAAGATCTGACAGAGGAGGATTACATGGGGTTGCTTATTGCTACTATCAGTTCGAACATATATGGTAACATAACTTTCTAGTGATACATGCTAGCTTATTCAAAGAACTGGAGTGGACAATCTAATAAAACCCTCTGGTACAAATTTACAGATGTAGCTTTGCACATACTTCTGCGTCAACCAGAATTAGCCATTAAAAGAGATCCAAATGGTGAGACTGCACTTCATGTACTAGCTCGAAAGCCTTCAGCATTTTCTCGTAGGAGAGGGCAAGGGATCTGGCAGAGATGCATCTATCCATGTTAGTTTCCTCATTTCCCCCAAACTTTACTTTCTCTTCAGCTGCAAATTATGCTGCCTCATGCATTTCTTCAGATGCAATGTGCCGCGATATTATGGTGAATGCTTAGCATATTTGTGAGCTGCTCCTATGGCTCAGGAGATTCTAGTTCATTGGCCATTCAGATAATTCACACTTATACTATTCCCAAGCTCCATTACGATCAAAGTAAAGCTACCAAAAGTGGGCTGATGTGGCTTCCCTACTAAGTCGGAAAGATACGTAGTTAGATAATAACAAAGCAACTAGCAATAAATAGAGAAATGTATGTACATCTACTTGGTATAATTGACTAAGGTGGCCACTGTTAATAGAAAGCTAATTATGTTTAAGATCTGCGATAGACTAAGGACTAAGGAGGGCAGGCCCGCCGCCATGGTACTGTTTTACATTCTTAGGCACCTTGCACTCTATTTTCCCTTTCCTTTCATGCTATTCCGTAATTCAAAAGACAATAGCCTATATGAACGTAAAACGGAAATGTTTTGGTGCAGACGTACTGTAAATGCCAAATATTGTACCCTTTTGCATCTCCTAACTGGGTGTCCTCGTAAGATTTCTCCATGTTAACATGGAGTGCACCGGTTCACAGAAAGGAAGCAGTTTCTCCACCAAAGTGGAGAGTAAGTTTCCAGGTTTTTCTACACTAGCACTTCACCTTAGAGGCTGTTTGGGATTGTAGTGCACCATATGGAATCGTATAAAGTTTCTCTCTAATGACAAGAAATTTGGGCAGAAAGGGTGTACTTTTGTGGCTGGAGTAAAATGGATGAGATGATTTTGCTGAGACTCGTTAGTTCTTGTTTCTTTCTTCTTCTTGGAATGATATCCATTCTAGCAATCCAAAGTCTCTTGTAGCCATTGGTGGCTCTAGTGTTCGTTGTTAGAAACATGGTTCTGATGCTTCTTATCCATTTCTTCAATCTGAGAATGGGTTGCGCAACCCAACTGTCCTTTCCATCAAATGGTCTTTCTTTTTAAATTAAAGTTTCCCTCGCAGGATAGTTTTTGTAAAGTAATTTCTAAGTCGAACACTTCAGTTCACAGTGGCAACTACGTCGCACATAGCTGCAATGGCTAAATTATCCCGTTGGCAGTAGGGAAGCTCACGAGATCAATGGCATTGACATATTTAAGCAGTACACACTAGCAGTAACTCCACAAAGTATCTTGGGAGTCGCAGTAAATTCAGTAAAATGCAAGTCCAACTGCATTTGTAACAGCTATAAGTAACATGAACAACTCACCTTTGATTTTATTTTGATTCAAGTTCTTTTTCTGGAAAATTTTTGACTTAACATTGTGAATTTGAGGGAAGCGAATGACAGCAGTGGAAATTAATTTCAATATTCCGATAGCGGCCATACCATTTGTTTATCTTGTTATTGAAATTTATTTCAACAGCAGGACTAATTTCATAACCGGAGAGTAAAGTTGAGTAGTCTATCCTGTTATGCTTGGAAATATTATGCAGAATGGTTTTGGAAGTTCATACGCGCGCATACCATTTGTTTCCTTCCAAAATTTCACATAAAAGGCAACGGTTGTATCCACTTCCAGGGACCAAGGAAGGTCGCCAGGAAAATCTATGGCACGTGCAAAGCTTAAATTTGGTAAAATATCTGTGGAGACAAGTTCTGCTCTCAGGCGACTCACAGATTGGAGACGTACTTCGAAGCCCTTCAAGACCATTATTTGTTGCTGCAGAGTTTGGAAATTTCGAGTTTATTGTCGAGCTTATTCGCTCTTACCCTGATCTCATCTGGAAAGTTGACGAGCAGAGTCGTAGCATTTTTCATATTGCCGTTATGCATCGCCAGGAGAAGATCTTCAACCTTATTAATGACATAGGAGCTCATAAAGACCTAATTACATCTTATAAAGATACGACCAACTGCAACATGTTACACCTGGCTGGAAAGTTGGCTCCTCTACATCGACTTAAAATTGTGTCAGGTGCCGCACTTCAGATGCAACGAGAATTGTTATGGTTCAAGGTGATTTCAAACTTGTCCGAAGAATCCTTTTCATCTGTTCCCGTTTTCAGTTTTAATTAATCTTTTCCTTTTTCACCTCTCAAAGGAAGTAGAGAAGAATGTTCAACCATTGTATAAGGAGATGAGGGACACAGAAGGCCGTACGCCTCGCATGTTGTTTACTGAGGAGCACGAGGGTTTAGTCAAAGGAGGAGAAAGGTGGATGAAGGACACAGCAACATCATGCATGCTCGTCGCCACTCTCATAACCACAGTAATGTTTGCTGCAATCTTTACTGTACCGGGAGGAAATGATGATAAGGGAACTCCTATATTTCTTTCAAGCAAGTCGTTCCTTATTTTTGCAATATCAGACGCACTTGCGCTTTTCTCCTCCGTCACTTCTATATTAATGTTCTTGTCAATCCTCACTTCACGCTTTGCAGAAGAAGATTTCCTCCAATCCTTACCAAAGAGGTTGATAATTGGTCTTACAACCCTCTTCTTCTCTATAGCATCCATGCTTATTGCCTTTAGTGCAAGCTTCTTCACGGTACTACGTCTTCAATTAGCATGGGTAGTCGTTCCAGTGGCACTCACTGCTTGTATTCCAGTAACCCTGTTCGCGTTTCTGCAGTTCCCTCTACTGGCTGATGTGATGCATTCTACTTATGGGTCCGGAATTTTTTCCAGAAAAACTAAGGACATGCTTTACTAGTTCAATGTAAATAAGGGTATCAAAATAAGTCAAGGATTCACGTAGTTTATTCTTTATGTGAAGCAGAAAATTCATTTAGGTATATTCATCTTCACTTCTACTCAAATGACACTTCAACAACCTTGTTGCTTTAATAATATTGTGATTGAATAGATGGAAAATAAACTTGATTTAGTCTTTAGAGTGGTGATTAGTGCAACATATTAGTGGGTTATTAAGTTATGTGTTAGTGGGTGTTTCTAATATGTTAGTGGGGTGTTAATAATATGTTAGTAGTGCATTAGTTACAAATGCATTATTAGCATGATTATGAAGATGAGTAGTGGTCTAGTAATTATTGTATAGATAGTGAGGTGAGTGGTATAATTATTGTAAGTTTGAGAGTTACTTTTAGGCATTATATAAGTCTGTGCATCTCAACCATTTTAGTTAAGTGGAATGGGAGTGTTCTCTTCAAGTTCTCTCCATGTCCTCCACATATAAGTGAAAGTGTAAGCTTGAGTGACCATTTGTCTCTAACAAAGTGGTATCAGAGCCACAACAATCCTAGTGGACGTTGTGGCGTAAGTTTCTTTAAAGTCTATACGGTCGTGTAAAACTATCCAAAATGGATAATTGGTGTGAGAAATTGATGTTCTCAAATTATGTGAAAATGAAGAGTGTGCTTTCGTTGTATCTCAAATTCGTGTGATTTGTGGGATGTGGTATGTGAAGAACCACATGGTAGCTTGTCGAAAGAAGTTTGACAAAAGAAGGAAGAGAAGGCACTCTGAGTATTGCAGAAAGCCATCCATATAGAGATATGGATGCGCATTGGAGATGTAAGATCTCCAAGTGATATTTGACGAATGATCGAGGTCATTGCTTCCAACTGTAGATGTGACTTCTTATCCAAGGAGTATTGGGTACAAACCTGGGAAAAAGATGAGTTCACAAACGAAGATGGTGAACATCTCGAGGAAGAAACTCTAATGCAGGATGAAAACGAGTTTCATGCTTCCAAAGTTAATGAAATAGAGGAGACAAGTGATGAACAAAAGGACCCAAATTTCGGTTAAATTACCCTAAAATCATTCGGGGTATACTAGATTTTGGGAATCAACAGGACTCAATCTGATGCCAAACTCTAAATCAAGGATCAATCCCAATTCAAAACTAAATCAAGTCAAAAACTCTTTACGTTAATGTAGGTTAACCCAACTAATTAGACGAACTAACAACACTTGACTATTGACCGAACTCGGACACCTATATAGAACTAGACCGTAAATTGAATTGGATTTAATTAGTTAATCAAGCTCACTATGTATTACTGTAGGTTAACCCAACTAATTAGACGAACTAACAAAACTTGACTATTGACCGAACTCGGACACCTATATAGAACTAGACCATAAATTGAATTGGATTTAATTAGTTAATCAAGCTCACTATGTATTACTATGCCTAGACCAATGATATTACTCCCTTCGTCCTAGATTATTTGATCAGGTTTGACTTGCACACTTATTTAGGATATGAGTCAAATTTTATGAGTTTTTCATAATAGAGAGAGAGAGAGAGAGAGAGAAGCGAGGGGAAAGAAAGTAGATCGAGGGAGAGAAGCATGAGGGAAGAAAGTGGACCATGAGAGAAAATAGGTTGGTGAATGATTAAATGTGTAAAGAGATAGAATAGAAAAAGTGTAAAAGGGGTACACATGGAAAAACACCACAAACCTTTTTTAGTTGAGAAACTGATCAATTTTTTTGGTACAGTCCAAAAAAGAAATATGATCAATTTTTTTAGGGCGGAAGGACTGATAAACATAATAGAAAATGAAGGCTATAACCAATTAATTATACAAGATAAACTAAGCTTACAAAAATGGGATGTCTACAGCGGCGGCCGATGTTGGAGGTGGCAGTTGGCAACTGAGAATCTATGCTGCTGATAAGGTTGTTGAAGTCGATGTGACGGCCATTGGTTGTGGTCGCCTGGTGATTGGCGGCAATGATAGGTTGCATCGAATAGTGGTACGACAGCAAATGGTGGCTTTTATTACGATTTTTACCAACAAAATATGAACTTTTATATAAATGGGTTTTATAACCCAATCCAACATGATCCACTGCAACTAATGAACCAACCCATCATAACAGATTTTATAACTAAGTAGGTTAGGTTAGATAAAAGCAAATGTTTATTGGATTATATTGGTTAATGTATGTTAGACCCCGCTATTTAAATTTCTTATAAAAAAAATTAGAGGGTTTGGGGACGTAACGGGAATTTTAGAATTATAATTGTTTTAGGAATATAAGTATATAACTTTTAGGTATCTGATCACTTACGTATAATATATTCCTATGAGTAGAAGGAACTTCAGAGCCTCCAAAGCACCTCTAAGAAAAGAACTTTTAAGATTTTGATCGTCACGTTGAGGTAAGAGTTTCTGATTTTTGGGATTGGAGTTCATGGTAAGAACCACATGAATTATTGTGATTGTTATAGTTTAATTGAGAACTTGGGTATTTTGACATTAGGGCTTTTGATACAATTTGATTGGGAAGATCAAGACCTTAATATAAATTGTGTGATTGAAGGCAAGGGTTTACTGTTTTTTATATTTGAATCAGCATTGGACCGACTATTAACGTTTGATTGAAACGTTCATCGTGAATTTGTTTTAATTGACTAATGAACAGTCTCAGATTCTTATTTATGAGGGCTTCAGTTTTCGTACCGTACAACCATGGAATTTGAATCTGTCGGCGCTATTTTGTTGTCAAATTCGAGGCCTGGCTATTGCTGGTAAACATTACTTGTTTGCCCAATTCCGAGCAATCTACTGGTAAAGATTACTTGCGGAAAGGAAGTCAAACTAGGATGAGCTTTTGAGAGCTTAGTAAGGTCTCTCGAAGGAAGGGATTACAAAATAGTTCACAGATGGAATTCGGTGTTGATTTTCCAAGAGTTTCAGAATGATTATAACTAGTTCGATCAAATATAATTATAATCAAATATGATGCAAACAATCACAGATGCTATTGAACATGAACAATTGCAACGCTATACGGGTAGTGCAGAGTAATCACTTAGCAAAGTAACAAAGGCGGTGTTCACTAACACTGGTTACTACATATATGTATATGTACACCGGCTAGTCCATCAAGGTACTAGCCCACGCCAATATACACCAATTCTTCCAATACACACCAACTAATGCCAAAACACACCAATGTAGAATCTCATGTCAATATATTGAATATAGTAGCTGCTAATTCAAAGAATTAAATTGATGCTTGATGAGTAATGAATAATGAGCATCGATGAGAATTTTTAACAAATGATTAAGGCTCAAAGCAAATTTTAAAGGTAAACAATGCATACTATCAACATAAAAGCGTCCAAATGAATAGCAATAACAAATCAGAATAACATAAGTAATCAAATGCAAGGTGTTGGTTCTGATAAAAATTCCTTACTTTTGCCCCAAGCTAGCTAATCACTCGATCAACCAAAATCAAAGGTCTTCTGAGTAACCTAAGTTGGAGCAACACAAATATCATAACACCGTCTTAGCTACAATTAAGTAAGACCAATACTAATTGCTTACATGGTGCTCATTCCTATTATCAGAATAACTGAATCAGAAACGGTTCGCACAAACAACCAAAACTCGTTAGAAATCCTATGACACAACCCCAAGACTTAACCACGCATCAAAATTCACAATAAAAAGATCATAAAATTCTTTTTATAGTTTAAAATAGTATATAAGATCAAAATGCTAAATATCTGAATTTTTGAATATTTTTTATTTAAAAATAATTTTCTTAATTAAGAAAAACCCAAAGATTGCCATTAATATTTCTAGGTAAAAAAAAATCCTGTAATTCTTATAGCGGCCTTGAAATATGTAAGAAAAATACGAAAACAAAAATGAGGTCAAAAAATTCATTCAAACTATTATTAAATTATTCATTTCGCCCAAGAAAGTGCGATACAGAAATCATAGAAAATCACTTTTAAAAATTCTAAAATTTGAACTGGAACATATTAAAATCATATAAATAGTGTAGAAAAATTTTCAAAATTAAATATTTTATTTTAAATAGTTCAACCAAGTTTAAGAAATTTCAAAATTTCACAAAATATACAAAACATCAAACGATTTATAAATTCTGAACATTTCTCAAAATTTCTAAATGTGAAATAACTAGGCGACTAAAAAAAAATTGGCCAGAGCCTACCTCACGCACAGCACATGGTACCATTTATCATCTTCAACAACAGATTACACAGCAAACCCTATTTTCAATTTTCTCTATTTTTTTCTCGTTTTTCTTTGTCTAATTCCTTTATCTGACACCTTAATAATACATTACATGATAGCAATATAAGATCTATGATCAAATTTGTAAGGTTTAAGTGAAGAAAAATGTGTGTGTGTGTGTGTATATATATATATATATATCTGTTTGTATGTGTGTGTGTGTGTGTATACACACACACATATATATATATATATACACATATAAACTGCGGTTCTTAGGGTATATACACATATAAATTGCGCGGTTCTTAGGGTGATTACCTGAGCGTGATCCCTCCATAAAAAGTCAGATTCTACCCCAATTCTTGATCCCATATTCAAGCTCCCCTTTTTCAAATTTTACCAAAAACATTCTTTTATTACAAAAAATCCCATAATAACTCTTTACGATAACTTAACGTACTAGATAAATTTAACAGGCGTTAATCGTCGCTAAAAGTTGCTACTAAATGTATCAATGTTAAGTTAAAAAAAATATCATCTCTAACAATTTCAAATTAACCCGTTAAAAATATATAGGGTTAAGAGTATTATACTCTCCCCATCTTATAAAAATTTCATCCTCAAAATTTCACATACTTAAAATATCAAAGCACTACGCTTTTATTACGTAACACACAAACAAAGATGTCATCGAATCTTACACATAACCTCCAAAATATAAGTCGAGAACATCAATAGCAATTTCAATAAATTTATAGCAACTTCGAACATTTCAGCGTACTATAAGATTTCGATTATAGCATAGGGTATCATTTTTAACCAACCAGATTTCATTACTCAACCTTGAAATATTTATAACTTAGATAGTACGAAAGATACTAGCTATATTTACTCCACATCACACTCAACCAGCCAAATCAAATTCTAATTCATCATACTTCCATTTCGCTTTTCGAATTCCAAACTACACCCTTCATATAATCTTCTTAATAATAGAAATCATAACTTCAAGCTTATGGTGTACTAAAGCACTAAGCAATTATCACATATGCTTTGCACCCTACAAGACCCAATCTTTTTTGTAACTTCCACTCTCATCAGCCTAGTTACAAAATCGTGATACCTATGCTTTGATACCAACCGTAACATCTCGAATTTTCAGAATGTTAACAACTCTCTCAATCATTTATATACAAACATTACTATCATCACAATCCAATGAACAACAATTATTAGAGATGCTAAACCATTAATTAATATAATATTCTGCGTGTACAATCATACTTGAAAACTAAATTTAACCTAAATAATAAACTAGCAAAGTTCACCCATGCAAGAGTTCTAATGATCAAAACTAAAACCTAAATTCTCTCACTCTACTCTAAACCCAGTTATGAGCAATCTACTGGTGAACATTACTTGCAGAAAGGAAGTCAAACAAGGGTGAGTTTCTTAGAGCTCAGAAAGGTCGCTCAAATGATGGGATTACAAAATAATTCACAGATGCAATTCAGTGTTGATTTTCCAAGATTTCCAAAATGATTATGACTAGTTCCATCAGTTATCAAAATAACTTTTAGATACGATGCAAACAATCACTGATGCTATTGAACATGAGCAATGGCAAAGCCACATACGCAGTGCAGGGTAATCACTTAACAAAGCCACAAAGGCGTTGCTCACTAAAACTAATAACTACATATGCATACGTACACTAGCTAGTCCATCAAAGTACTAGCCCACACCAAGATAAACCAACTCCCGCCAAAACACACCAGTGCAGAATATCTTGTTAATATACCGAATACGATAACTACTAATGCAATGAATAGATTGATGCTTGATGAGTAATGAATAATGAGCATTTTATAAGAATTTTTAACAAACGCTTAAGGCTCAAAGCAGGTTTTAAAGGCAAACAATGCGTACTTATATCAACACAAAAGAGTCCAAGTTAATAGCGATAACGAATCAAAATAACATATGAAATCAAATGTGAGGAGTTTGGTTCGGATAAAAATTTCTTGCTTTAGTCCGAAGTTAGCTAATCACTCGATCAACCAAAATTAGAGGTCTTCTAAGTAACCTAAGTTGGTGCGAGACAAATATCAGAGCGCCATCTCAACTACAAAACAGTAATAAAGATACTAACTGCTTCCATGGTGCTCATTCCTATTCTCCGAATAACTCAATCCGCAACGGTTCACACAGACAGCCAAAACTAGTTAAAAATCCTATAACACAACCCCAAGACTTAACCACGCCTCAAAATTTACAATAAAAATCTCATAAAGTGATTTATAGTTTAAAACAATTTATAAGATCAAAATACTAAATATCTGAATTTTCAAACTTTTTTTATTTAAAATGATTTCTTTAATTAGAAGAAAAATCTAAAAATAGCCATTAATATTTCAAGGTCAAAACAAAATCCCATAGTTCTTATAGTAGCCTTGAAATATGTATGAAACATATAGAAACTGAAATCAGGTAAAAAAAACTCATTCAAACTATTATTAAATTAATTATTCATTTCGCCCAAACAAGTGCGATATGGAAATCATAGCAAATAACCTTTCAATATTCTGAAATTTGGACTGAAACATCTTAGAATCATATAAATAGTACATAAAATTTTTAGAATAAAATTAATTTTTTCAAATAGTCCAAAAATATTTTAGAAGTTTCAAAATTTTACAAAATATATAAAAAAATAAACGATTTCAGAAAATTCTGAACATTTCTCAGAAATTCTAAAATTGAAATAACTTTACGACTATAAAAAAAATTTGGCCGGAAAAGTGGTCGGAGGCTACCCCAGGTGCCACCCACGTGCGATGCATGGGTACTGTTCGTTATCTTCAAGAGCTGATTATATAACAAATCCTAGTTTCGATTTTGCCTCATTTTTCTCGTTTTTCTTGCTCTAATATCTTCCTCTAACACCCGAATACATTTTATAACAATGATATAAGATCCATGATCAAATTTGTGGGGTTTTTAGCGAATAAAAATGTTTAATATATGTATATTTATGCACGCACGCACGTGCGTGCGAGCGCACACACACACACACACAAATTGCACAGTTCTTAGGGTGATTACCTGAGTGTAATCTCTCCTTAAAAAGTCCAATTCTACTCCAATTCTTGATCCCACGTTCAAGCTCTCTCTCTCTCTCTCTCTCTCTCTCTTGTTTCAGAAGAACACTCTCTCTCTCTTGTTTCAGAAGAACAAGAAGTGGGGGAATGTGCATCCATAATCATTGCATATATATAAAAACCGTAGGTTGGAAAATTAACCCCCCCCCCCCAACTTTCGATAGTTTTTCAAAGTTCTCCAAAAACTTTCTATTATTACAAAAAAAAGTCCAAAATAGCTATTTATGATAACTTAACGTACTAGATAAATTCAACGGGTGTTACATAATCTCGCTACACTAATCGTCACTAAAAATTGCTAATAAATGTATTGATGTTAAGTAAGAAAAAGTATCGTCACTATATTTTTTTAAATTAATCAGTTAATATATATATATATATAGTTAGTTAGTTAGTTAGTTAGGGTACTACTGTTTAACCATAAAATTTCGACCGAGTATGTCTGGTAAAAGGTAAAGCTTTATGCAATAACAACTCCAACGCCTGCAACTATACTAAAAGATAATTAGGTTTCACTTTTTGGGATAATAGGCATAATCTTTGCCATGAAACTTGAACACAGTTGTGAGTTTGTCTAGATATGCCTTCATAACACTTGCATACAAGTTCTAAATATTATTACTACATGCAATCAAAGTGAGAAACAAAAGTTGGTTCAGACTTGTCGTTCGAAGGTTTGAAATGAAGGAACTTCAAAATTACTTATGTGAATTAGTAATGGAGTATTACCTTTCTCAACTTGAGTCTAAAATTACTGTTAAATGTATTTGAATTTCGCTGATGACCGTCCTATTGACATTTAAGGTTTTCGAATAGGGGATGTTGTCTCTCAAGTGCTTCTCTTAGATCAAAAGCCTTCTCTTTGGGGAAATTGTATGCGGCATCCACATTGCATGTAAGAACTTTGTAAATGGCTTTATAAGACGTTGTGAAGGAATTCAAAAGTGTTTTGGCTAGCCTTCTGAGGAAGAAATTGTCCTGTGATGAAAGTGTGGACTTAGATATTTTGTTTGGATGCACGAATTCAAGAGTAAAAGGAAAGTCATACTACTCTTAAAAACGTGTTACTTTAAGAGCCTCATTTTCTATGTGAAAAATCTTCTTCTTCTTTTTTTTTTGCTTGCAATTGATTATTATCACGTGCTACAGGTAGCGACAACTCTTTTTAGTGACGGATTGGTGACAAAAGAATACAGAACTCCTTATGGCCTTTATCAAGCAAATTATGAAATTCATACATCTACTGAATAGCCCTACCATCGGAATTGAGCCCTAGTTATGTGGGACCTTTTCGAATACTAGATAAAGTTGGCTCTCTCGCCTACCGAATAGCCGTACCATCGTAATTCACCAGTGTCCACAATGTGTTCCACGTGTCTATGTTAAGAAAGTACGACCCAGACCCTATGCAAGTATTACAACCGGAGCCCTTACAAATTAGAGAAGACTTCACCTACATCAAACACCCGGTCCGGATCCTGGATCACAGGGAGCAGACCATTCAAACTAAAAAGATTCCCTTGGTAAAGGTCCTGTGGAGGAACCATGCTGTACGTTGAGGAGGCCACGTGGGAGCGCGAAAATGAAGTCAGAAGCAAATACCCTCACCTATTTCAATCTTGAGGTACATAAAATTTGGAGGACCAAATTCTTTTGAAGGACAGGATAATGTAATACCCCGTACCTTGAGTTTATGTCTAGCCGATTCATTATATCTAACGGTGAATATAAATTTGATATTTAAGGTCAGTGTACATAATTAAGATTTTTTATCTACAAAATTCTTTTTTTCCAATTATATAACATTCTACGAACTTGGTTGCTCTGGTGCTGGAATCTTCCACTATGGAGGACTAGTGGTGGCAACAATTTGATGTAGATGACTCAAACATTGCCTCACTTGTCTCTTCGCAAGCATCCGCCAGAAATCGCAACCCACCAAAAAGCTTGTACCCCTTATGTCCACAACCATCATTTAATGATCTTATTCCAGGCCTTGCTAGAATTCTTCAAGCAGCCATGCTACGTAAAGGCAAAAAGAGGGAGAGAGATGTCTCCTCCAGCCAGCATCTCGTGGCTATGCAGGAGTACTATAGAAAGGCATTGGAAGAACGAGAAGTTGAAAATGATGACGAATTCAAAGCAATTCCCTAGCTTTCAGCCATGCAATTTGTCACCATAGGGGGTACAACATTGAGTATATTTAACATTGATATAGCTACTAGGGCTGCTATAGTGATCCCTGCTAACAATTACTCTGATTTGTATGTTTGATGAACGTGATTCCTTATCCAGATTTAAAGCACCCAACCATGTATGGCATCTATTGTGGTGAAAATTTCAGACAATGCATGGATTTAAAGTTCACAAGATCTGAATTCGTCATCATTTTCATGGAAAACTCACCATTTAAGAGCCGGAGCCAACATTAAAGACAATTGGTCACCTAGCCATAAGGACATTTCCCTAGACGTCGGAGCCAACAGTAACGACGATTAGTCATCTAGGAATATGGAAAACTGACTGCCCAAGAGCCAGAGTCAACAATAACGACGACTGATCGCTTAGGCGAATGAGGGAAAATGTGTACTTAGAAGCCGGAACCAATAGTAACGACGTTTGGTCATCTAGACAATCTGAAAGTTTATGACCAAGAGCCACAGCCAACATTGCGTCCTAGCAGTTGGTCGCTTAGGCATAAGAAAATTTAGGAAATACCACTTTAAGTTGGAGCCAACAATGCCCAAAAATAGCTATTCATTGAGTGTCGAACATACCAATTTTCACTTAACATGAAAAAAATATTGCTTCTGGCAACAAAACATGACATAATGCACTAGCCTTACACCGTACAATATCACTAAATTGAGCAACAAATTCCAGTAATCAAATCAGAAAACAATATGAAAATAGGGTGACAAACACGCATAGGCAAGCATACAAGCACATAATTACTGGATAAAAATGCATTAGGCGAATGGGCTGGAAATCATGCAAAATACACAAGTGAACAAAAACATGTTAGCTTGTGAAAAAAGGGCTCACGCAAGCATGCATGGCACACAAGCACACTAGCGCACAACGACATGCAAAGATGTATTTCCAACAAGCATGCATAATTTTTATTCTTATTTTTATTTTATCTTTTTTGGTACCGAACACTGGTTGGTTGATCAGGGAAGAAGAAGAGTCAAAATATCATGTCAAAAACTATCCAATTATTCAGACGTTTGAACTTTGACAGATTAAAGTGTCGAAAATCCGCCGATTAGTGAATGAGTTTGACAGATCTAAACGAAAAGCTATCCAGTTTTTTCATGGAGTTTTAATCACAATTTATTCACTCTATATTTGAAATTTAGCCATAAGGCGGACTTCTCTCCCTCAAATCCTACCCCAATCACACTTCTTCTCTATAAATTAATAGAATCTCGCTCTTCTTCTCCAATTTCTTTGATAAAGGTGGAATTCCTTCTCACTAGGAGAGGACACGAGGGTGCCCCAAATCCGGCGTATTTCACGATTTTGACCAAATACAAGGACAGAGGATCACTCTAGTCGTATTACAGATCAAGATACTCACGAGAGCCACCATATTTTTGCCGACGAGGTATGTATCCTACTGACTATCTCTCAATTGCTCACACTCTTTCACACTTTTTCAAACACCACTACCAGAAAATAACCATTAGCGATGGAATTTTACCGTCGCTACATATGAAAATTTCGTCAGTAAAGCCTTTAGCGACGGAAATTCCATCACTAAAGTTTCGTCGCTAATAAGAGTTTTTCTTGTAGTGCACTAGGCACTCCCAGGAAAATAGGGCCCGTGTTATTTTTCTTCCCTATTTCTCATGCAACCCCATGCATAACCAAATGGCTCTTGAAATTTTTCCTTTTTCTCTTGGCTTTGAGCAGCCACTCCCTACGAATATCTATTGGAGGTATGTCTTGACTGTTGAACCCTTTTAGATTATATTTGTTTATATGATAGACATATTGTTCACATTTTTTCTCTATTACCTATTCAGGCTATCGAGATTTTTGGGTCATGTGCACCGCGACTGGGGCATGGCATACTGATGAGATGAAGCTGACGATGAACATATGGAACTTCTAGGATGATGGAGTTAGAGCCACGATGGGGGCCTATTGGGATAGCTTCAACAAGTTGACTCAGCGCCTGGTGAGTTACCGGTTAATTTTAGCCTTTGAATTTCCCTTAATTCTCATTCATGCATACTCATACTCGTTCTCTTTTTTTCAGGCATCCATGTCCAAGTTAGAGGGAGCGGAATATTATCTAGAGGAGCTGGCGATCACCCGATACCAGGTTCTGTCGATAGGGTACTTCTATGAGAAGTTTTGCCTGGGGGAGAGGTGCTTTTCCAACACCATATGGATGTCGAGCCTCGCATCCCAGTAGCCTTTCATATCAAGATGTATCAGCTAGTGACATTAGATTGCGGGCCGAGGCAGAGTTTGACTTGGGGGATTGCTATATTTTCATTAAGATGGTTGAATGATCCTCACACTTACGAGGCATCCATTGACGATGAAGTAGGCAAGGAGGATTCAAAGTGCAAGGACAAGAAGGAGGAGGAGTCCACAAAGGGGGTTATATTCCCTACTTGGGCAGTGGCAATTATTTAAGAGGCAAGGGAGAAGAGACTGAGCCAATCCCTTGGCGAAAAAAGGACAATAAGTTTTTTGGGCTCAAGGAGCTCGCTCAAGTCAAGATGGTAAACTCGAATCTCAACCTTGTGTAATTTAACTATAGTGTTTAGTTTTGAACTGTGTTCTTCCTTTTCGTAGGTCCCAAGCTCTATGCTAAAGGATGCCTACCAGATGATACACAGTCTAAAGGACATGGTTTCCACCTTGTGGACTTGCTAGAGGTGTATGGGCTATATGTAGAGATGATGGATCAGGGACACACCTACTAAGGTTAATCGGCTAGTTGATCAGAGACACATTCTTTATAATGTACCCCTTAGTGGGAACGCCGGCATGTTCTATGGAAAATTGGCCATTTTTCCAGCTGATGTACCATATTGTAGGCACGTATACTCATTAAAGGTAGACCAGAAATGGTTTGGCTGTGTATTTTCTTCAGTTTTGGGTTCAAGGTCACTCCCTCAACTTAACTTATGTGATATATCTCTGACCCGTAGTTAATGTAGTTCATAATGGAGGGCCTTATGTACTTTTACACAAGCTATTTAAAATACCGAGATACCAAGAGTCCTCGCTAGTAGGCATTAAAGGTGAGGTACATTCAAAAATCATCTCGCAACTAGGAAGTTTGAGTATTTCAGTTGTTGTCCTGGAATTGGTGGCCTGGGCAAATTGTGCGCATGAGAGTTATAAACTAGAAAATACAAATTATGTACATTAATCACATTATACTAAAAAATTATGAAGGCCAAAAATCAACAAAAATATTTCAAGTCTAGGCCTCCTCTTAACTTACGTTCCAGCACAGTTGCCCTTGTGGCCTTTGAAAAATCTCTCAGGCCCAAGAAGACCTAAGCAAAATGTTTTGTCAACATCTCGTTTTATCATTCACAAAGGAAAAATAAGAAAAAAATCTAAAATGACTGTGAATTGCCAATATAGGCATGTGATCCAACAAAAATGGAACTAATTGGTTCGGGGACTAAGTTAAATAACGGGAAGGTATGAGGTTCCCCCTATACCTAATTGGTCTATGCTACACTTTTAGTGATTTTCAACTTTTATATCTGAAAGATAACAAACAGAAAGATGTGCTTGTTTTTTTCTAAATCGATCTAAAATTTGGTTTGGATTCGACGACAAGGGATAAACGGATTATGTACCTGACCGGACAAGTTGGGATCAACACCATCGTAGTTTGACCTAATCTTATGGGAGATGACCTAGATCTTAGTCTTTGTTCTCTAAGATGGCTTCAACTTCTTCTAGTCTAATAAACTTAAAACCTTAAATGACCACACTTCAAGTAGTCTTAGAGTTCTAAATGAAGTAAAATTCCAACTTTGATGGAACTTTAGTGCTGTTAGACTTCTATCTCTATCAAGACTTTTTATACTTTTATCGTTTCTCTTAACCAAGATACGGTGTCACGACCCAAACTCATGGATGGCCCATGAGTTAGTGCCGTAACCGGTCACAGGCCCATTAAGCCTCCACTAGAGTTTTGTCCAGCCTATTACTTCATGTACTCGAAAATCATTACAACTTGCTAAATTTTATAACAATTCATTGGGTATTATAAGACTCACATAGAATCCTCAAGAATCAATTTAAAACTCTCACTTACAAGTCATTGACAGCTAAGAAAAAATTTGAGGAGACCTAAGCTCCCTACAATAGTTCATTTCAGACTAATATCCATAAAACTAAAAATTCTTAATGCTAATAGAAACTTCATTATTCTAATGGTTCTTTTTGGGCGCCCCTTTGCTCGTGTTGCTCATAAAGATCTGCCTCCCTAGGTCATCACCTAAAAAATAAGGAATGAGCAAAAGCTCAACAAGTATACAAACCATGTTCCTAAAATAGGTTTAGGAGTTGAATGAATATGCCATGGTTTCTTCATTTAAAAACTAGTAATAATTTCACTGGAATTACTATATGCATATGTACTTTATAAAACAAATCATGCTTGAAGGAAACTCTTCCAAAAGGAATGTTTAACAGCAGTAATTACACATCGAATGAAACTCCAACTCCTTTCATGGTATGTTGTGGTTAGCGTGTGGTCCCACTGACTAGGACCCAAAATCCCTCCTCTACCGAGATAAACAATTTTGTGGACGCAAGGGCGAACATGTTGTAACAATACTGTGCGACAACATATGCTCATGTTGACCAAGACCTATAATCTACATTTCCCTTGGATATGTGGCAAACAGTAACCAATATTAACCTCTCAATACAATGATTCACACAAAGTTCTCAAAAACAACATAACACACATACCATGACAATTTTAATTTATTTTTCTCATCAAATCAATTTTAGAACAGTAGAAGCATAATAAATACTTAAAACTTCCATACATACACATTTACATATACAGGAAAATAGGTTGTACCGCAGAGCATGACACGAGTACTTACTTGGATAGCTAAGTGCTTCTACTTCTCGTTCCCAAGCCCGCCCTAGCTTTTATCTATCGAAACATAAATAATAAACCATACGGATATTATTTATTGCTGCTCAATCATTCCTAGCTGCTAAATTCTCCCAGAGTGCGTGAAATTACCGAAATGCCCTTCAAACTTGTGCCGAATTACCAAAATAACCCCAACGCCTAACATATCACTTCACCCCTAAAAAAAGCTCAAAACACGTTTTAAACAATACTAGATTGGTTTTTCAGACAAAAAGGACCTTTCCGGAAAATTTTCATTGGGAACCCTAAACCACTACTTAAATTAAGCGCTGAGGATCCTTTTTCAAAAGTATATCAAACGGCATCAGAATGCCGTGAAATTTTAGACTCTCAAGTGTCTCATCACTGTAAATTTTTGGCTAAAAATATTTTTGTTTATTATGCCAATTAATTCAAAAATCTATTTTTCAAATAAAATAATTTCAGGCATTTTGCATGTCTAGAAAAATTTGAGAAAATTCTACATCAAAGGTTTCACAAAAATAAGGGGAGTCTTAATTTTGATCTTGTCCAAATATGCTCAAAAATTCCTTAAAAAGTAATGGATAATAGACTGATATGTAGTTCTAGACACATTATTTTTCAGCAAATTATACTTTTATATATTTACCATTTTGAAGCAAAAGCATGACTAATCTTAGAAAACTCAAAACTAAAAAGTTAAATTAAAAATTTTGAGGTTTTTATAAATATAAGGATCACAAAAATCCAATGAGTGATTAATTTTCTCTAGCAAATCGAAAAATGGCTGATAGAAACAACACATCTCTGCATAGGCCAGTTTTGTTCAATAGATATTTTGAAATAAAAATACTATAAATCTCAAAAAATACAAAAATAAAAAATTTAAAAAGACTTTCTGAGGTTCTAAAAATACAAAGTTAAAAAGAAAGCCAATATGTAATGAATATGATGAATCAAAGTGGCAGCCACAAACAAATTTTGGACTTCTATGGTGAATTGACTTTAGGGTCATTTTTTGATATGCAAACATGATATTTGGATAAAACTTAAAACTAAAAAGTTGATGTGGTCACAAAAAGGTTTTTAGGAAGTATAAAAACACCTCAATTGGATTAGTAATGAAAGAGATATCGACAAAAATTCTAACCTACTCTTATGCTGCTCTACAACAACCTTCTTATCAAACACACCCATATCTCATTCTCTGAAACACACACAATACCCTAGAACTCACAACAATAACCACTGAATTCATAAACAAAAACCTATTTAGATTACCCAATAATATGGCCAAAATTAAAGAGGGAGGCTAGGGTTTGTTTTTACCATGAAATCTTCTTATCCTAACTTGCTGTTTTCTCTCTGGACTTCACGTGAAGAGGCAGACTAAATTTTTTTAACTGATGGACCTTTATTAGGGTGTTTATACTAATCGTAATAAGGAGTTTTCTTAGAAACCCTTGAACTTTAATTGCTTTTTCTTTCCTAAGTTTACACCTTGCTTTCATTAATTTATGTTGTATCCATCTTTATTCTATTTAAACTTTATGATCATTTTAAAATTTCACTAAATGTTTCAAATAATTCTTCACAACAATCATTGCTAAAGCTTGTCAATTATTTTGCCCATAACAATGGTCGTTAAAGATTCTAAATAATATCACTCATAAAAGCTGTCGCTAAAGAATATATGACCAGCTAGAATTGACAATAAACCAACTCTAAAATTTGGGGTATTACATACTGTCTGGGGAAGGGGTGACAATCTAAGACTCTTCTATTCTAATTTAGAAATGAAAATAAATTAAATGAAAAAAATATTAAGTAATGGCAAAGAATAGTACCTTAATCTGGATTGCCCAATTGCTTAATCCAAGAACCAATTTAAAGTTGAAAATTGAGAGAGGTAATCTCTACAATTAGAAAAATGATATTTTATACCTAAAGAAGATATTAAACGGACTCGACTTCTTCTACAAACTGTAGCTCTCGAAAGGGTAAAAGATTTTGGCTTTTGAATCGCCAAAATATGAATATTGTATGAACAATTTAGGTTTGATCAAAGTTCAGGAATTTGCTTGATGCGGCAACCCGAGATTTCCGCTCTTTGCCTAAGAAATCCCTTTCTCTAATGCCCAAGTGGTCTATTTACAGAGGTTTGGGGTTGACAAAAATAATGAAGTTGACTTTTTTGCGCATCTCCTTCTAAAAGAGGATAATATCTAAATTAGACCATAGGGTCTAAAATGTCGAGTTATCGGCCGGTTCTACTTAACCAAAAAGCTTAGAAGGCCGGTTTTATCCCTTAACCTGATAGAATTTCATCCTATATATGGGAATAATTACCTCAAATTTAGCTAAAATACCTTAAAATCATTTGGGATATACTAGATTTTGGGAATCAACAGGACTCAATCTCAAGTCAAACTCTGAATCAAGGATCAATACCAATCCAAATCTGAATCAAGTCAAAATCTCTTTACTTTGATGTATGTTAACTCGACTAATTAGACCAACTAACTACACTTGACTATTGACCGGATTGGGACACCTATTGGACTAGAAGATTAATTGAATTGGACTTAATTAGTTAATCACGCTTACTATGTATTACAAGGCCTCGACCAATAATATTTCTCACTCGGTCCTAGATTATTTGATCATATTTGACTTGTACGCTTATTTAGAATATGAGTCATATTTTATGAGTTTTTCATTCTATACTGAGAGAGAGAGAGAAGCAAGAAGGAAGAAAGCGGATCATGAGAGAGAAAATGTGTTTGTGGATGATTAAATGTGTTGAGAAATAGAATAAGAAAAGAAGTGTAAAAGGGGTACACATGAAAAAAAAAACCTACAGATCTTTCTTAATTTAGAAACTGATCAAATTTTTTTGGTACATGCCAAGAAGGAAATATGATCAATTTTTTTGGAACAGAGGGGGTAATAAACTTAATAAAAAGCGAAGTCTATAACCAATTAACTAAAAAAGATAAACTAAGCTTACAAAAATGGGTTGTGTACAGCTGCGGGTGATGTTTGAGGTGGCAGTTGGGAATTGACGATGTATACTGTGGATACAAGGGCGGAAGTCAATGTGGTAGCCATTGGTTATGGTCGCTTGGTGGTTGGGGGCAATGATAGGTGGCAGCGGATGGTGATCCGACGACAGGTGGTGGCTTTTATTATGACATTTACCAACAAAACATGAATTTTTATATAAATGGTACTATAACCCAATCCAACATGATTTACTACGACTAGTGAACCAACTCATCGTAACAGATGTTATACCTAAGTAGGTTAGGTTAGATAAAAGTCAATATTTTATTGGATTAAGTTGGTTAAACCCATAAAATTTTGACGTAGTACGTGTGGTTAAAGGTAAAGCTTTATTCAATAACAGCTCCAATGCCTGCAATTGTACTAAAACAGAATTAGGTTGCTTTTTTTTTTGGTCAATTCCATTGTATAACATAAAAGCACCCGAAATACATTCAAACTTCAGTTCCTTTTTCAACCATTTACAAAAGGTGAATGTATGGATGATATGGGAACTAGACTAAAAAATGGGCATCTGCCCATGCGGCTATGTTATGAGCAAAACTATTAGCGATCCTGCTAACTTTGCAAAAATCCCAGCGTATAAATGTTTTCAGCTTTTTTTTGGCCTCCTCAACTATAGCAAAGCTTCTCCAGTTTGGTGTAGATTCATGGTTATTCATCTAGTCCAATACTGCTTATGCATCTCCCTCAAACCTCAAACATAACATGAGTGCTTTCATCCTAGTTGCCAAATCAATGGCCAGTAGAGCAGCCATAGCTTCTGCAAGTTCAGGTTCTCTTTCATATTCAGCTTTTGCTTTGGCGGAGACGGCCACACCATTGTAGTCCTAAAGAATTGCCACTTGGATTAATTGTAGTGTCCGAATCGTGGCATCAAAATTAAGTTTGTACCATTGGTATGGTGGTGGGTGCCATAACAGGGTGGAATTGAGATGTGGTTTGGGGGTAGAAAAGCTATGACATGACAATTGAAAGCCAAGAGTACCTTTTATGCAATCTCAGTAGCATTAGGCTCAGTTCCAAGAAACATTTTCTGGTTTCAGCTCATCCACACTTGTTCCATAGCAGTAATAACAAGTAGGGTACTTGCATTGGGTATCATAATTGGAAGTGTCGGGAAGAGGAGGAGCAAGAATGAGTTCTAGCCAAAGAGGGGGGATTAAATTTGACATTGTTTGAGATGTAAAAGATGGAGGATGGAAGTCATCAGGAGATGTCATCCAAATTGAGCGAATTAATGGGCACTGTATGAACAAGTGTATCAATGATTCCTCATCCAAATTACAAAGGTGACAACAGATATTAATATTGGGAATGTAGGCTTGAATTTTGAGTCTTATGGGAAGAATATTGCAAGCAATCCTCCACATAAAGATTTTTTGGCGTTCACTGAGTTTCGCTCGCCGTAAGGATTTCCAAAAAAGTTGAGATCCACCACTATTTGATAGGAACTTATTGGAATTTGCATTGATGTTGGCTGACTTAGCCAAAAATTTACCATTTTTCGAAGGTGTCCAGGCTAAGAAATCCTAGGGTTTTGAAGGGAAAATTCTTATTTTGAGAATTTCTCTAATGGTGTCTCCTGAGAAAAAGCCATGCAGTTTGGAGAGATTCGAGGAACAAGTAATCCGGTCAATGAGGAAAGATACTTTGGAATTACCTAAGGCTGTAGCTGGCACATTGTAGGGTTTGGAATCATAGGTAGTGGGAATCCAAGAGTCATTTCAAAAGTCAATCTTCTCTCCATCTCTAGCTACAAAACAAGCTCATTTTTTTATGGATATACGGGTGTAGATTTTTTTCCAGAGCCAAGATGCAGTTTTTGGTGGGCTGTGCTCCAGGAAATGAGTTCCTTTCAAGTATTTTGCCTCCATGATTGGCACCTAAATTTTCCTTGGTGTAGTAGTCATTGTTTATTATAACCTAGCAATCAATGCTTTATTGAATTCCTTCATAAGCTTAAAGCCTATTTCTCTATTGAATATCGGTGAGCAAAGGGAGATCCAAGCTTTTGGACAAAAACCATGATTCTGGGATTCTTTGTGCCCCCACCAGAATTTTTTTAAGACGCCATCTATATATTCATAGATTTTGGTACGTAATGCAAATATGGACATAGTGGAGGTATCGCCATTGCCACGACCTTGATGAGCGTCCCACTTCCCGCTTAAGATAGGCATTTTGCTTTCCATCCGCAAAGTTGCTGATTGACTCTTTCCATGATTACTGTAAAGAGAATCTTTTTATTCTGAATAGTGAACATCAGTAGTCCCAGGTACTTATCATTTGAAGGGGCTTTCCAAATTTGTAACATGCTGCAAAGTTCTCTACTTGTGCTTGATGAAAAATTCCTACCAAAGAAAATTCTAGGTTTGCTTCGGTTTACTGTTTGGCCAGACAATTCCTCATTTTTTTTAGGCATTCTATTGTTGCTTTCTGCTTTAGAATTGTTTGCCCTGCAAAAGATAATTAATCTATCAGCAAAAAGAAAGTGTGACACTGCTGGGCTTCCTCTGCTTGCTTTGATGCCATGAAGACTCTTTTAGTTTTCTTCTTTAAGAATAAATTGAGTGAGGACTTTTGCTCCCAAGATGAATAGGAATGGCGAAATAGGGTTGCCTTGATGGATTCCCAGAGTTGGCTTGAAAAGATTGATAGGAGCGCCGTTAATGAGTGTTGAAATGGAAGTGGGGCTGATGCATTGCTTGACCCTGCCTATCCATCGATCATTGAAGCCAAAGTCTTTCAAAACTAGGAAGATAAAAGGCCACTCCAGTTTATCGTATGCCTTTTCAATGTCAATCTTGATTACAATGAGTCCATTTTCTCCTTTCATGCTCCTCATTGTGTGCCACAATTTTTGAACTAGAAGGCTCTTTTCATTGATTAAACGACTAGGTCAGGCTGCTTGTAACGGGGAAATGAGGGTGTGAAGTATGGAGTGAAGTCTTGAAGCCATGATCTTCGAAATGATTTTGTAGGACAAATTACACAAGCTAATGGGGAGATAATGTGTAATGGAATTGGGACTTTCTGATTGGGAATGAGAGTTATATGGGTATGGTTTTGTTCCTTCAGGAGATGACTAGAAGTGAAGAAGGTAGCGATATTGTTAATGACATACCTCTTGATTGTTTTCCAACAAGTTTTGTAGATTATAGCAGTTATTCTATCGGGGCCTAGAGCTTTGTTGGATATCATTTGGCTAATGGCTTGGCTTATCTCCTAGTGGGAGGGAATTAAGCATAGCATTTGGTTGTCAACATCTAAAACTGATGGGAGAATTAAGTTTTCCAGCATTGGTGGGATGACATGTTCGGAAGTGGTGAAGATCTAAGTAAAATGATCAGTCAAGCATTTTCTTTTTTCTTTCCTATCAATGATCCAATTGCCTTCATGCTTAATATAGTCCAAGGCTTTGTACCTTCTTTGAATGATGGTCGTGAGTTAGAAGAAGCTCATATTAAGGTCTCATTCAGTTATCTTCTGGTGTCTTGATTTGTCCTACCAAATTGCCTCTTCCTTTTTTAATTCCCCATCCAAAGCCATTTGTAGATTTTTCTTTCTATCCAGGTTACTAATTGTGGGATCATCTTTTTGGAGTTGATCGATAGCTTCAGATAGCACTTTAATCTTGGTCTGGATATACCCGAAGTGAGAGTGCTTCCAAGACTTGAGAGCCTTTCTTGTGTTCCTTATCTTTGGAGATGTTCCTTCGGTTGGTAGGTTCCAAGCAAGTTTAACAAACGAGTCCACAGGTACTATCAATTTAAATGGTTTAGGTTCCGAGTGGCTGCTTCCTGTGGTATCCGGCAAGATAGAATTGTGGTCAAATTTGTGGGCAGGGGGATGCGTTATGTTTGCATTGGGGAAAATAATATGTCACTGGGAATTACCAAAGCCTTTGTCTAGTCTTTCTGGGATATTAGCCTGTAGAGGGAACTTGTTGGTCCATGTGAATGGATTGCCGGAGAAGCCAAGATCAACTAGTCCTTTTTTAGCTTATCACCAATATTAGGCCACCAGTTGACATAGATGCAAAGGTTTTGCCTCCTCTTTTCCCATTAGCGGCCAAAATCTCTTTGAAACTATGCCTAACCAAGGACCTATGAAGGATTCAACCAGTGTTGAGAGGTTACTCCAGAATATAGGTTTCTGTTGATGGTAGGGGGCCATAGATGGCTGTGATCATCCACGGTGAAGCGTGTCATCTTCAGTAGCCTCTTCGTACGTTACTGGATCACATTCTGCCATCAAACAAAATACTGAATAGTCAAATGTTGTCTGAGCAGATTCTGCAGCATCATAGATGTCATTTAGACTTCGCATTTTCATAGGTGCTCCCCCTAAATTGTTGCTGCTGCTGCTACTACTAGATGATGGTGTTGATGCAGGAGTTCTTGGATTAGGGCTTTGTGGAGGAGTCTGATCATCACCCTGCTCATCTTGCATGTTTAAGTCCTCGTCGTTGTCATCATCAGCATCATCGAAAAACAAGCCTTGAACTTTCTTTTCTTCTTTACTCCATCTCCAATAATCTGCTTCATCAAACTTAACATCACGTGAGATAATAACTTTCTTAGTAAGGGGATTATATAATCTATACGCCTTACTCCTTTTCTCGTAGCCGATAAAGATGCACTTTTCTCCTTTATCATCTAGCTTCTTTCTCTTTTGATCAGGAATATGGACATATGCAATGCACCCAAAAATTCTGAGATGTTCTACTTTTGGCTTGCTACCACTCCATGCTTCATTTGGTGTCTTGAACTTTACACTTTTTGTTGGACATCGATTTAGCAAATAAACTGCACATTGAACGGCTTCGACCCAAAACGTTCTTGGTAAGTGTTTTCCCTTCACCATGCTTCTTGCCATATCAAGAATCGTGCAATTCTTTCTTTCCGCGATGCCATTTTGCTGTGGCGTATAAGAGGCTGTCAACTGATGAATTATTCCATACTTTTTATAGTAACCTTCAAATAATTTCGAGGTGTATTCACCTCCTCTATCAGACCTAAGTATCTTTAGATACTGTCCACTTTGTTTTTCAGCCATTGCTTTGAATTCCATAAATTTATCAAGGGCTTCCGATTTTTCTTTAAGAATGTACACCTAACATTTTCTACTAAAATCATCAATAAAAGTAAGGTAGTACCTGTTTCCACCAAGTGATGGAATATCAAATGGACCAGCTATATCCGAGTGCACAATCTCTAGTGGCTTTCTGGCTCTCCAGGATTTTCCAACTTCAAAACTCTGTCTGTGCTGTTTTCCTTTAACACAAGCTTCACATAGCTGATCTGGTTCATTAATTTTTGGCAGACATTCACCATCTTTGTTCTTGATAACAACTTTAAACCGCTAAAACCAAGATGACCGAATCTTAAATGCCACAACCATGAATCATCTTTAATGACAGACTTCATGCATTTCAGATCGGATAATGAGTGTGAAAAGACGATTCTTTGTCATCTCAACTTCAGCAATTAATTCTCTATCTCTATTTCTGATAACGAGATAGCAGTCCTTCACGTGTATATCATATCCTTTTTCTAAGAGCTGGCCCAAACTGATAATATTGCTTTTTAAGGTTGGTACATAATAAACATCTGATATAAATTTTCTATCTCCACTCTTTAAAGTAATCACTAGTTTACCTTTGCCTTTGACCGGGATCTTAGACGAGTCTCCGAAAGTAACTTCTCCTCTGATTGTCTCGTCCAAATTTGTGAACAGCTCCTTTCGGCCACACATATGATTACTTGCACCATTATCGAGATACCAAACATTTTTCTTGCACTCTTCATTTCCTTTGTAAGTGAGAAAAATAGCATCTTCCATCTTTTTCTCTTCAGCTGGTGCATAATTATTTCTTTCCTCCATTTTAGGAGTTCATCTGCACTCGTAACTAAAATGACTATATTTATTGCAATTATAGCATTTCAATTGAGATTTATCTCCTCGTTGTTGAAATCCTCCTCTACCTCTGCCTCTAAATCCTCGACCATGACTGTATGCTTGATAACCATCATTTGTCTGGCCTCTTTCAAAAGATTGCCTTCCACGTCCTCGTGCACCGTGTCCACTGAGTGCACCACGTCCACCTCTATAGCCACCTCTGTAGCCACTACGTTCTCCTATACCTTGTCCGTAGCTGCTGCTAGCTTGATTTTCACCTACATGCAATTTGCTCTGCAAAGCTTGCTCCAAATTTCCACTATTTTCATTTTGGTTTATTCTCTGCTCATGAGCTTGAAGAGATCCCACAAGCTCATCTATATAAATTTGAGACAAATCTTTCGATTCTTCAATCGCAGTAACAACATAATCAAATTTTCTTGTCAGAGAACGTAAGAGTTTTTCCATTACCCTTACATCATCTAGACTTTCTCTATTTCTTTTCATCTCGTTTGCAACCGTTTTCAAATGATTAACATAATCATTAATATTCTCCAAACTTTGCATTTTTAATGTCTCAAATTCAGCTCTAAGTGATTGAAGACGTACCTTTTTAGCCTTTTCGACTCCCTGTAGAGATTTTTGCAAAATCTCCCAAGCTTCCTTTGAAGTTTTCGCATCTGAAATTTTTTCAAAGGTTGATTCGTCAACTCCTTGAAAAATTAAGAACATGGCCTTCTTATCCTTTTTTCGCGATTCTCTTAGCGCCGTCTTCTGGGCGTTCGATAAAGCTGCTTCGGCCGTCGCATCTGGGGGCTCGATATATCCTTCTTCAACGATTTCCCATAACTCTTGTGATCCGAGTAGAACCTTCATTTGAATACTCCAATTCCCATAATTCGTCTTCGTTAATTTTGGGATCTGCGGCTAAATTATGTTGGCTATCTCTTCACCTTCTTGAAGCGTAGAATCGAACTAGCGGCTCTGATACCACTTGTTGGAAGCGTAGTGGGATCACAGGAATTATAATACGAACATCAACGATATATATTGACACAAAGATTTCTAATACAAGAACACAAAGACTCTTGAACAAAATATTTGTAACTCACACAACTTGGTGTTTCAACACCACTCTTCTTTTTCTCTCAAATTTTCATTCACAAGCTACTGCTTGCTTTATTTTTTTTTCTCCTTCTAATGCACACACACTAACTCTCTCTTTAATACACCATCTCTCTAACACTAAACAAACAAGACTACATATGTATATATATAGAAGACTAGGTCGGCAACTTCCATCCGTCTTAGCCACAAGTTAGAGTCAAAGTTTCCAACTTCTTATTCTTTCAAGTTATCCATAAATGGTATATGAGTGTTTAACTTGATAACCAAAAGCTTCTTATCTTCTCCAAAATTCTAACCGACCTAAGCCATGCATTGGAGTCAACAAATGCAACTCCTCATTATCTTCTCAAAACTTCCAAATGCAAGTCGGTTGTGAGTTTCTCTTATCTTCTTCTAAGTCAAAATTTGCAACTCAGTTTAATGAGGGTTTGAAATTCTAACAAAGCGGGTGGGTGGCAGAATACCTTGTCACTTATGAGATTAGTTGAAGCTGAGACAATTTTTAAGTCCACTCCCAGCTTCCATGCTACGCATAATCATCCGCTATTTGGATTGGTTCAACACGCTGATGATTGTAAAAACCGAGAGAAGAAAGAAGAAAGACGAGGGAGGAAGAAGAGACCTTGGATTCAGAAAGGAAGAGAATGTCAGGGGAGAAGGTCCAAACGAGCCGGCAAAGGGCTCAAATTTTTTTTATTATTCCCAGCCTCTGATAGTTGTGGGAGATAATTAACATGGTGGTGGTGGTTAGAGGTTAAACCCTTCTTCCACCTGACAAGGGAGAAGATTATAAGAAAAAGAAGTTGCCGGGATTAAGTCGTTGCCAAGGCATTAGAGACGAGCTTTTTGTTTGAGGTTGAGGTGTTTCCTACAATTTTTTTGATGTGGATGGGCACGACTGTTTGGCAGTTGATGACTTCTGGGGAGTCTGAAATTGAGAATGACTAGAAGCTGGTTGTGGTTGAGTGAGATCAGAAGTGGGTTTCAATTTCTTTTGAGGAGAAGATGGGTTTGGGACTGGTTTTCTTTTCATAGGAGAGGGGCTTTGGACTTGGGCTTCGTGAGGGATGGGCTGTTCTTTTATTTTCAAGAGTAGGGATGAGAGATGGCTTGCGCTGTCAAGATTAGCGATTTTAGCTTGGGGTGGGTTGGGGTTACCCAGAGGACGAGGTTGGATTGACAACGCTTGAGGGGATCGGAGGGTGCAACGCTTGAGGGGCAGAAAATAGCTATTGATCTGATGTCAATAGGGGTTAAGGGGGGTAGTGGTCAGAGGATAGGCTATGGTGCAAGTGCGGTTGGATGTGGTATTTAAATTGATTGCCTCAGGATGCGGGGTTAGGTTCAAAAAAGGCTAGTTTTTCCTGCGGCATTCTAGCAGGCGACGAAACTTCGCTGGTGCAGCTCATCGAAGCAATCGGTGCTGTAGAACTCTGAGAGTGAGAGTTAAAGGCATGAATCCAGATTCCTTCATAGGATGCTCTAATAGAAGGATCGTATGGTCTTTGTTCTCCAGCAATTTCCCAGTTTGTCGTTGGGTCTTTTGGTCGATAACAATATTTCTGCACATGTCCAAGGTGCCCACATCCAAAACAGAAATCCGACAGTGTCTCGTACCAAAATTGTATCCAAGTCTCATTTTCCCTTTCTCTTTTCGGGCGTATCCTATAGGGAATGCGATTTCAATTTTGATGTCACCTTGAGTTGCATGAATCCTTTTTCTCCAATTCTTCCATTTTTGGATTCTTCAGTTTCTAGTAGGCTTCCAATTCTATTGCCAATGATCATTGTATTTTCTTGTCATCTTGTTCGGCGGAAGTCCATAAATCCTGACCCAGAAATGTGAGTTGGGTAGGGATACTTCCTGTAATGTTTTGTCAGGTGGCCATGGCTGTAAGGTCAGATGGGCTTCCATAATATAGACCATGGGCTCCTGTCCAACACTCTTTGTAAATCTTCCGTATTGTTGAAGGTGAACAGTAATCGATCCTCCTGTTCCCAAATTTTAAGACCGGGTGGATTCCAAGCTTTGAGAATGGTGTTCTTGGCCCCTGTTTTGTTTAAAGGCTTATCATTAATGATTTTTTCCACCAAAATGATTGGTTGAGTTGGGTTTGGGAGGTTGGAATCTGATTTTAGAGTTAGGGGTTCTAAGGAGCAGTTAAGGCGGTTGGTTTGATCAATGAGGTCATTTATTTGTTAATGGTTTTGAAGTTGCTTGATTGGGTCAGGACAGAGAGCTCTTAAGAAAGATAGATAACGTTTGGTCAAGGTGAGTTAATGGTAGAGATGAAGGGAGTTGAGGGTAGGATTAGCTATGTGGAACATAAGCATGAAGAAGGAAGAAAGGACGAAGGGGTTAAGGATCTAAAGAGTGGTTATTGAAAGAATCAGGATGGGTTTGAGTAACCAGAGGAGGAGGATGACAGATTGAAACTTTCAGCTTTGGTGAATCTATCTAACAGAGGATGAACATACCCACCATGGATTAGAGAGGAAACGCCAACCTTACAGGCACAGAGGTTATCATATTTGCCTATGTTAGGTGTTTTTGGGTAAAAAAAAATAATCAAAAACATAATAAGGTTTCACTTCTAGGGATAATAAGCATTATCTCTTTGTGGTGAAACTTTAACTCAGCTGTGAGGGCATCTAGATATGCCATCACAACACTTGGTTACAAGTTGTAAATATTATTACTACATGCATGTAAGTCAAAGTGAGAAAAGAAAGTTGGTTCACTCTTTTCTTCGAAAGTTTGAAACGAAGGAACTTCAAAATTACTTCTGGGAATTATTAATGGAATTTTACATTTTTCAAATTGAGTCTAAAATTACTGTTAAAAGTATTTGAATCTCACTGATGACCGTCCTATTGAGATT
This sequence comes from Escallonia herrerae, assembly GCA_033070095.1. NCBI lineage: Eukaryota > Viridiplantae > Streptophyta > Magnoliopsida > Escalloniales > Escalloniaceae > Escallonia > Escallonia herrerae. Next base: position 11,760 of record JAVXUP010001829.1, on the reverse strand, counting down.
TAAGGTTTTTGAATGGGGGATATTGTATCTCAACTATTTCTTTTAGATTAAAAGCCTTCTCTTCGAGAAATTGTATAGGACATCCACATTGCATGCATAATCATTGTAAATGACTTTATAATACCTTGTGAAGGAATTCAAAAGCGTACCTATTTTGACTAGCTATTTGAGCAAGCAATTGTCCTGTAATGAGACCGTAGATTTATATATATTTTCATTGGATGACGAATTAAAGAGCAATGGAAAACTTATACTATTAAAAAACGTGTTACTTTAAGAGCCTCATTTCTATGCAGAAAATCTTCATTTTTTTTGCCTCAAGTGCAATTGATTTTTGTCAGGTGCTACCCGTAGCGATAACTCTCTTTAGTGACAGATTGGAGCAAAACGAATAAGGAACTCCTTATGGCCTTTATCAGGCAAATTATGATGTTCATGCATTTATCCGTACGAAGTCGTTGTCAACACAATTTCCCCTAAGCCATTGTCGGAATCTGAAGGCTCAAGGAACCAGCACATAATTTCCAGGTACGTACTCTTGGGGATCATTTTCAGACCACACATCTTATGTCCACACTAGGAATTCCAGGAAACATCCAGCTGCAAATTGCAACCTTGCTCTCTAGATAACTTGTTTCAGTTTGTCAATGCCGCAGACTTACCCCTATAAAATAGGTTGTTTCTTGGCAATGCTTTAGTTGACCTATGTTGCCCCAAACACACACACACACGCGGAGACATAGACAGAGAGAAAGAGAGACACGCAAGTTGGGTCAAGTCAACTGAAGAGTTACCAAGAGACTTCCTATCCTATAGGTCAATATATAAGTAAGCACTATAATGTCACTCCATTTCTTCTGTTAAATTTTTGTTTTGAAAGTTAGAAATGCAACACGCAGAGAGAGAGAGAGAGAGAGAGAGACGCAAGTATAGTCAAGTCAACTGAAAAGTTACCAAGTGACTTCCTATCCTATAGGTCAATATAAACGTACAAGTAAGCACTATAATGTCACTCCATTTCTTCTGTTAGATTTTTGTTTTGCAAAGTTAGAAATGCGGAGCTTGGGGCGCAGTCTTTCAATCCAAGCATGCTTCCCAGATAGAACCTCTGATCCAAACTCTACAACTAGCCTGCACGATTCTGGGGGACTATATACTACAAATGAAGACCACTCCGTACTCAATCACCTTTGCACGGGCAGTTGCCTTCGAGAAATCAGAATTGATATAGAGGCCGACCTTGTCGACGAGTTATTTGCAGCAGATCCCCATCATGATAGGGCAAGAGGTCCGGTTTTTGCTACTACAGCAGCGCTGCCCATTTCATATCGAGGAGTCAGTGAGTAAATTCTTCAGCCAAATTAATCTTCTGAACAATACAGTAAAATACAAAAATGAGTTGAACTGAGGTAACTGAGGACACTCATGTCCAATTTAGTACATAAAGAAACAAATAACCCCCCCAAAATAAGTTCTCCGAATTCTTCATACTGTCTAGCAATTTCATCAAATCCATGTTTCGTGCAGTTTATTAGTCTTATATTTGTCACTCTCTCTCTCTCTCTTTGTTTGCTTGTATGTGCGTAAGTACATGAGCAAATGGCATTCCTTCTTGCTTGCCTACTTCCTTGATGAACAGATAATCTCTTTGTATTTTGAGGGGGAAAACCTGGTGGTGGTTGACTTTGCTCTGTTCATGCAATCTGGCAGATAAAGATCTTACCTTCTATGTGCCTCTATACCAAGCAGCACTCAAAGGTGATTGGGAAGAGGCTAAACTATTCATTACCAAGAACCCACAGGCCCTAACAGCCAGGATCAGCAAAGGGCGGGAAACAGCTCTGCACATTGCAGCTGGTGCCAAACAGATCAAATTTGTGGAAGAATTGGTCAAAGTGATGGATGCAAAAGATTTGGCATTTAAAAACAAGTATGACAATACGGCACTTTGCTTTGCTGCGGCATCAGGAATTAGGACGATAGCAGAGGTTATGGTGAAAAAAAACAGACGCTTACCAGCAGTGAGAGGTAGTGCAGGAGTTACTCCACTCCACATGGCTGCGTTGTTAGGGCACAGGGATATGGTATGGTTTCTCTACCTGGTGACTGATCACAAAGATCTGACAGAGGAGGATTACATGGGGTTGCTTATTGCTACTATCAGTTCGAACATATATGGTAACATAACTTTCTAGTGATACATGCTAGCTTATTCAAAGAACTGGAGTGGACAATCTAATAAAACCCTCTGGTACAAATTTACAGATGTAGCTTTGCACATACTTCTGCGTCAACCAGAATTAGCCATTAAAAGAGATCCAAATGGTGAGACTGCACTTCATGTACTAGCTCGAAAGCCTTCAGCATTTTCTCGTAGGAGAGGGCAAGGGATCTGGCAGAGATGCATCTATCCATGTTAGTTTCCTCATTTCCCCCAAACTTTACTTTTCTTCAGCTGCAAATTATGCTGCCTCATGCATTTCTTCAGATGCAATGTGCCGCGATATTATGGTGAATGCTTAGCATATTTGTGAGCTGCTCCTATGGCTCAGGAGATTCTAGTTCATTGGCCATTCAGATAATTCACATTTATACTATTCCCAAGCTCCATTACGATCAAAGTAAAGCTACCAAAAGTGGGCTGATGTGGCTTCCCTACTAAATCGGAAAGATACGTAGTTAGATAATAACAAAGCAACTAGCAATAAATAGAGAAATGTATGTACATCTACTTGGTATAATTGACTAAGGTGGCCACTGTTAATAGAAAGCTAATTATGTTTAAGATCTGCTATAGAGTAAGGACTAAGGAGGGCAGGCCGGCCGCCATGGTACTGTTTTACATTCTTAGGCACCTTGCACTCTATTTTCCCTTTCCTTTCATGTTATTCCGTAATTCAAAAGACAATAGCCTATATGAACGTAAAACGGAAACGTTTTGGTGCAGACGTACTGTAAATGCCAAATATTGTACCTTTTTGCATCTCCTAAATGGGTGTCCTCGTAAGATTGCTCCATGTTAACATGGAGTGCACCGGTTCACAGAAAGGAAGCAGTTTCTCCACCAAAGTGGGGAGTAAGTTTCCAGGTTTTTCTACACAAGCACTTCACCTTAGAGGCTGTTTGGGATTGTAGTGCACCATATTGTATCGTATAAAGTTTCTCTCTAATGACAATAAATTTGGGCAAAAAGGGTGTACTTTTGTGGCTGGAGTAAAATGGATGAGATGATTTTGCTGAGACTCGTTAGTTCTTGTTTCTTTCTTCTTCTTGGAATGATATCCATTCTAGCAATCCAAAGTCTGTTGTAGCCATTGGTGGCTCTAGTGTTCGTTGTTAGAAACATGGTTCTGATGCTTCTTATCCATTTCTTCAATCTGAGAATGGGTTGCGCAACCCAACTGTCCTTTCCATCAAATGGTCTTTCTTTTTAAATTAAAGTTTCCCTCTCAGGATAGTTTTTGTAAAGTAATTTCTAAGTCGAACACTTCAGTTCACAGTGGCAACTACGTCGCACATAGCTGCAATGGCTAAATTATCCCGTTGGCAGTAGGGAAGCTCACGAGATCAATGGCATTGACATATTTAAGCAGTACACACTAGCAGTAACTCCACACAGTATCTTGGGAGTCGCAGTAAATTCAGTAAAAATGCAAGTCCAACTGCATTTGTAACAGCGATAAGTAACATGGACAACTCACCTTTGATTTTATTTTGATTCAAGTTCTTTTTCTGGAAAAGTTTTGACTTAACATTGTGAATTTGAGGGAAGCGAATGACAGCAGTGGAAATTAATTTCAATATTCCGATAGCGGCCATACCATTTGTTTATCTTGTTATTGAAATTTATTTCAACAGCAGGACTTATTTCATAACCGGAGAGTAAAGTTGAGTAGTCTATCCTGTTATGCTTGGAAATATTATGCAGAATGGTTTTGGAAGTTCATACGCGCGTACCTTTTTTTTCCTTCCAAAATTTCACATAAAAGGCAACGGTTGTATCCACTTCCAGGGACCAAGGAAGGTCGCCAGGAAAATCTATGGCACGTGCAAAGCTTAAATTTGGTAAAATGTCTGTGGAGACAAGTTCTGCTCTCAGGCGACTCACAGATTGGAGACGTACTTCGAAGCCCTTCAAGACCATTATTTGTTGCTGCAGAGTTTGGAAATTTTGAGTTTATTGTCGAGCTTATTCGCTCTTACCCTGATCTCATCTGGAAAGTTGACGAGCAAAGTCGTAGCATTTTTCACATTGCCGTTATGCATCGCCAGGAGAAGATCTTCAACCTTATTAATGACATAGGAGCTCATAAAGACCTAATTACTTCTTATAAAGATACGACCAACTGCAACATGTTACACCTGGCTGGAAAGTTGGCTCCTCTACATCGACTTAAAATTGTGTCAGGTGCCGCACTTCAGATGCAACGAGAATTGTTATGGTTCAAGGTGATTTCAAACTTGTCCGAAGAATCCTTTTCATCTGTTCCCGTTTTCAGTTTTAATTAATCTTTTCCTTTTTCACCTCTCAAAGGAAGTAGAGAAGAATGTTCAACCATTGTATAAGGAGATGAGGGACACAGAAGGCCGTACGCCTCGCATGTTGTTTACTGAGGAGCACGAGGGTTTAGTCAAAGGAGGAGAAAGGTGGATGAAGGACACAGCAACATCATGCATGCTCGTCGCCACTCTCATAACCACAGTAATGTTTGCTGCAATCTTTACTGTACCGGGAGGAAATGATGATAAGGGAACTCCTATATTTCTTTCAAGCAAGTCGTTCCTTATTTTTGCAATATCAGACGCACTTGCGCTTTTCTCCTCCGTCACTTCTATATTAATGTTCTTGTCAATCCTCACTTCACGCTTTGCAGAAGAAGATTTCCTCCAATCCTTACCAAAGAGGTTGATAATTGGTCTTACAACCCTCTTCTTCTCTATAGCATCCATGCTTATTGCCTTTAGTGCAAGCTTCTTCACGGTACTACGTCTTCAATTAGCATGGGTAGTCGTTCCAGTGGCACTCACTGCTTGTATTCCAGTAACCCTGTTCGCGTTTCTGCAGTTCCCTCTACTGGCTGATGTGATGCATTCTACTTATGGGTCCGGAATTTTTTCCAGAAAAACTAAGGACATGCTTTACTAGTTCAATGTAAATAAGGGTATCAAAATAAGTCAAGGATTCACGTAGTTTATTCTTTATGTGAAGCAGAAAATTCATTTAGGTATATTCATCTTCACTTCTACTCAAATGACACTTCAACAACCTTGTTGCTTTAATAATATTGTGATTGAATAGATGGAAAATAAACTTGATTTAGTCTTTAGAGTGGTGATTAGTGCAACATATTAGTGGGTTATTAAGTTATGTGTTAGTGGGTGTTTCTAATATGTTAGTGGGGTGTTAATAATATGTTAGTAGTGCATTAGTTACAAATGCATTATTAGCATGATTATGAAGATGAGTAGTGGTCTAGTAATTATTGTATAGATAGTGAGGTGAGTGGTATAATTATTGTAAGTTTGAGAGTTACTTTTAGGCATTATATAAGTCTGTGCATCTCAACCATTTTAGTTAAGTGGAATGGGAGTGTTCTCTTCAAGTTCTCTTCAAGTTCTCTCCATGTCCTCCACATATAAGTGAAAGTGTAAGCTTGAGTGACCATTTGTCTCTAACAAAGTGGTATCAGAGCCACAGCAATCCTAGTGGACGTTGTGGCGTAAGTTTCTTTAAAGTCTATACGGTCGTGTAAAACTATCCAAAATGGATAATTGGTGTGAGAAATTGATGTTCTCAAATTATGTGAAAATGAAGAGTGTGCTTTCGTTGTATCTCAAATTCGTGTGATTTGTGGGATGTGGTTTGTGAAGAACCACATGGTAGCTTGTCGAAAGAAGTTTGACAAAAGAAGGAAGAGAAGGCACTCTGAGTATTGCAGAAAGCCATCCATATAGAGATATGGATGCGCATTGGAGATGTAAGATCTCCAAGTGATATTTGACGAATGATCGAGGTCATTGCTTCCAACTGTAGATGTGACTTCTTATCCAAGGAGTATTGGGTACAAACCTGGGAAAAAGATGAGTTCACAAACGAAGATGGTGAACATCTCGAGGAAGAAACTCTAATGCAGGATGAAAACGAGTTTCATGCTTCCAAAGTTAATGAAATAGAGGAGACAAGTGATGAACAAAAGGACCCAAATTTCGGTTAAATTACCCTAAAATCAATACTAGATTTTGGGAATCAACAGGACTCAATCTGATGCCAAACTCTAAATCAAGGATCAATCCCAATTCAAAACTAAATCAAGTCAAAAACTCTTTACGTTAATGTAGGTTAACCCAACTAATTAGACGAACTAACAACACTTGACTATTGACCGAACTCGGACACCTATATAGAACTAGACCGTAAATTGAATTGGATTTAATTAGTTAATCAAGCTCACTATGTATTACTATGCCTAGACCAATGATATTACTCCCTTCGTCCTAGATTATTTGATCAGGTTTGACTTGCACACTTATTTAGGATATGAGTCAAATTTTATGAGTTTTTCATTATAGCGAGAGAGAGAGAGAGAGAGAGAGAAGCGAGGGGAAAGAAAGTAGATCGAGGGAGAGAAGCATGAGGGAAGAAAGTGGACCATGAGAGAAAATAGGTTGGTGAATGATTAAATGTGTAAAGAGATAGAATAGAAAAAGTGTAAAAGGGGTACACATGGAAAAACACCACAAACCTTTTTTAGTTGAGAAACTGATCAATTTTTTTGGTACAGTCCAAAAAGGAAATATGATCAATTTTTTTAGGGCGGAAGGACTGATAAACATAATAGAAAATGAAGGCTATAACCAATTAATTATACAAGATAAACTAAGCTTACAAAAATGGGATGTCTACAGCGGCGGCCGATGTTGGAGGTGGCAGTTGGCAACTGAGAATCTATGCTGCTGATAAGGTTGTTGAAGTCGATGTGACGGCCATTGGTTGTGGTCGCCTGGTGATTGGCGGCAATGATAGGTTGCATCGAATAGTGGTACGACAGCAAATGGTGGCTTTTATTACGATTTTTACCAACAAAATATGAACTTTTATATAAATGGGTTTTATAACCCAATCCAACATGATCCACTGCAACTAATGAACCAACCCATCATAACAGATTTTATAACTAAGTAGGTTAGGTTAGATAAAAGCAAATGTTTATTGGATTAAGTTGGTTAATGTATGTTAGACCCCGCTATTTAAATTTCTTATAAAAAAAAAATTAGAGGGTTTGGGGACGTAACGGGAATTTTAGAATTATAATTGTTTTAGGAATATAAGTATATAACTTTTAGGTATCTGATCACTTACGTATAATATATTCCTATGAGTAGAAGGAACTTCAGAGCCTCCAAAGCACCTCTAAGAAAAGAACTTTTAAGATTTTGATCGTCACGTTGAGGTAAGAGTTTCTGATTTTTGGGATTGGAGTTCATGGTAAGAACCACATGAATTATTGTGATTGTTATAGTTTAATTGAGAACTTGGGTATTTTGACATTAGGGCTTTTGATACAATTTGATTGGGAAGATCAAGACCTTAATATAAATTGTGTGATTGAAGGCAAGGGTTTACTGTTTTTTATATTTGAATCAGCATTGGACCGACTATTAACGTTTGATTGAAACGTTCATCGTGAATTTGTTTTAATTGACTAATGAACAGTATCAGATTCTTATTTATGAGGGCTTCAGTTTTCGTACCGTACAACCATGGAATTTGAATCTGTCGGCGCTATTTTGTTGTCAAATTCGAGGCCTGGCTATTGCTGGTAAACATTACTTGTTTGCCCAATTCCGAGCAATCTACTGGTAAAGATTACTTGCGGAAAGGAAGTCAAACTAGGATGAGCTTTTGAGAGCTTAGTAAGGTCTCTCGAAGGAAGGGATTACAAAATAGTTCACAGATGGAATTCGGTGTTGATTTTCCAAGAGTTTCAGAATGATTATAACTAGTTCGATCAAATATAATTATAATCAAATATGATGCAAACAATCACAGATGCTATTGAACATGAACAATTGCAACGCTATACGGGTAGTGCAGAGTAATCACTTAGCAAAGTAACAAAGGCGGTGTTCACTAACACTGGTTACTACATATATGTATATGTACACCGGCTAGTCCATCAAGGTACTAGCCCACGCCAATATACACCAATTCTTCCAATACACACCAACTAATGCCAAAACACACCAATGTAGAATCTCATGTCAATATATTGAATATAGTAGCTGCTAATTCAAAGAATTAAATTGATGCTTGATGAGTAATGAATAATGAGCATCGATGAGAATTTTTAACAAATGATTAAGGCTCAAAGCAAATTTTAAAGGTAAACAATGCATACTATCAACATAAAAGCGTCCAAATAAATAGCAATAACAAATCAGAATAACATAAGTAATCAAATGCAAGGTGTTGGTTCTGATAAAAATTCCTTACTTTTGCCCCAAGCTAGCTAATCACTCGATCAACCAAAATCAAAGGTCTTCTGAGTAACCTAAGTTGGAGCAACACAAATATCAAAACACCGTCTTAGCTACAATTAAGTAAGACCAATACTAATTGCTTACATGGTGCTCATTCCTATTATCAGAATAACTGAATCAGAAACGGTTCGCACAAACAACCAAAACTCGTTAGAAATCCTATGACACAACCCCAAGACTTAACCACGCATCAAAATTCACAATAAAAAGATCATAAAATTCTTTTTATAGTTTAAAATAGTATATAAGATCAAAATGCTAAATATCTGAATTTTTGAATATTTTTTATTTAAAAATAATTTTCTTAATTAAGAAAAACCCAAAGATTGCCATTAATATTTCTAGGTAAAAAAAATCCTGTAATTCTTATAGCGGCCTTGAAATATGTAAGAAAAATACGAAAACAAAAATGAGGTCAAAAAATTCATTCAAACTATTATTAAATTATTCATTCCGCCCAAGAAAGTGCGATACAGAAATCATAGAAAATCACTTTTAAAAATTCTAAAATTTGAACTGGAACATATTAAAATCATATAAATAGTGTAGAAAAATTTTCAAAAATAAATATTTTATTTTAAATAGTTCAACCAAGTTTAAGAAATTTCAAATTTTCACAAAATATACAAAACATCAAACGATTTTATAAATTCTGAACATTTCTCAAAATTTCTAAATGTGAAATAACTAGGCGACTAAAAAAAAATTGGCCAGAGCCTACCTCACGCACAGCACATGGTACCGTTTATCATCTTCAACAACAGATTACACAGCAAACCCTATTTTCAATTTTCTCTATTTTTTTCTCGTTTTTCTTGGTCTAATTCCTTTATCTGACACCTTAATAATACATTACATGATAGCAATATAAGATCTATGATCAAATTTGTAGGGTTTAAGTGAAGAAAAACGTGTGTGTGTGTGTATATATATATATATATACACACACACATGTATATACACACATATATATATATATATATACACATATAAACTGCGCTGTTCTTAGGGTATATACACATATAAATTGCGCGGTTCTTAGGGTGATTACCTGAGCGTGATCCCTCCATAAAAAGTCAGATTCTACCCCAATTCTTGATCCCATATTCAAGCTCCCCTTTTTTCAAATTTTACCAAAAACATTCTTTTATTACAAAAAATCCCATAATAACTCTTTACGATAACTTAACGTACTAGATAAATTTAACAGGCGTTAATCGTCGCTAAAAGTTGCTATTAAATGTATCAATGTCAAGTTAAAAAAAATATCATCTCTAACAATTTCAAATTAACCCGTTAAAAATATATAGGGTTCAGAGTATTATACTCTCCCCATCTTATAAAAATTTCATCCTCAAAATTTCACATACTTAAAATATCAAAGCACTACGCTTTTATTACGTAACGCACAAACAAAGGTGTCATCGAATCTTACACATAACCTCCAAAATATAAGTCGAGAACATCAATAGCAATTTCAATAAATTTATAGCAACTTCGAACATTTCAGCGTACTATAAGATTTCGATTATAGCATAGGGTATCATTTTTAACCAACCAGATATCATTACTCAACCTTGAAATATTTATAACTTAGATAGTACGAAAGATACTAACTATATTTACTCCACATCACACTCAACCAGCCAAATCAAATTCTAATTCATCATACTTCCATTTCGCTTTTCGAATTCCAAACTACACCCTTCATATAATCTTCTTAATAATAGAAATCATAACTTCAAGCTTATGGTGTACTAAAGCACTAAGCAATTATCACATATGCTTTGCACCCTACAAGACCCAATCTTTTGTTGTAACTTCCACTCTCATCAGCCTAGTTACAAAATCGTGATACCTATGCTTTGATACCAACTATAACATCTCGAATTTTCAGAATGTTAACAACTCTCTCAATCATTTATATACAAACATTACTATCATCACAATCCAACGAACAACAATTATTAGAGATGCTAAACCATTAATTAATATAATATTCTGAGTGTACAATCATACTTGAAAACTAAATTTAACCTAAATAATAAACTAGCAAAGTTCACCCATGCAAGAGTTCTAATGATCAAAACTAAAACCTAAATTCTCTCGCTCTACTCTAAACCCAGTTATGAGCAATCTACGGGTGAACATTACTTGCAGAAAGGAAGTCAAACAAGGGTGAGTTTTTTAGAGCTCAGAAAGGTCGCTCAAATGATGGGATTACAAAATAATTCACAGATGCAATTCGGTGTTGATTTTCCAAGATTTCCAAAATGATTATGACTAGTTCCATCAGTTATCAAAATAACTTTTAGATACGATGCAAACAATCACTGATGCTATTGAACATGAGCAATGGCAAAGCCACATACGCAGTGTAGGGTAATCACTTAACAAAGCCACAAAGGCGTTGCTCACTAAAACTAATAACTACATATGCATACGTACACTAGCTAGTCCATCAAAGTACTAGCCCACACCAAGATACACCAACTCTTGCCAAAACACACCAGTGCAGAATATCTTGTTAATATACTGAATACAATAACTACTAATTCAATGAATAGATTGATGCTTGATGAGTAATGAATATTGAGCATTTTATAAGAATTTTTAACAAACGCTTAAGGCTCAAAGCAGGTTTTAAAGGCAAACAATGCGTACTTATATCACACAAAAGAGTCCAAGTTAATAGCGATAACGAATAAAAATAACATATGAAATCAAATGTGAGGAGTTTGGTTCGGATAAAAATTTCTTGCTTTAGTCCGAAGTTAGCTAATCACTCGATCAACCAAAATTAGAGGTCTTCTAAGTAACCTAAGTTGGTGTGAGACAAATATCAGAGCGCCGTCTCAACTACAAAACAGTAAGAAAGATACTAACTGCTTCCATGGTGCTCATTCCTATTCTCCGAATAACTCAATCCGCAACGGTTCACACAGACAGCCAAAACTAGTTAGAAATCCTATAACACAACCCCAAGACTTAACCACGCCTCAAAATTTACAATAAAAATCTCATAAAGTGATTTTATAGTTTAAAACAATTTATAAGATCAAAATACTAAATATCTGAATTTTCAAACATTTTTTATTTAAAATGATTTCTTTAATTAGAAGAAAAATCTAAAAATAGCCATTAATATTTCAAGGTCAAAACAAAATCCCATAGTTCTTATAGTAGCCTTGAAATATGTATGAAACAATATAGAAACTG